>JARKIA010000236.1:0-277853 GCA_029289565.1 Mycena galericulata
GATTGGAAATTCGAACACCGGTGAGTGTATCGTTGAATAGCGAGACGATCTGGCCTGCGAGGGAAGTCCGCCAGATCGGAACAAACCATGAGCTGAGAGACAAAAACAAAACGACCATATTATTCGAACAGAAGGGGTCCAAACCCGCTTTGCGAGCTACCAATAAGGAGAGATGGAGCCCTGACATTACTGTGCCTGTTGAATTCTTGATGAAATGGGTGCGAAGAGGTGAGTGTTGAATCTTTGATCCCAACAATGCTCTAACAACTGGAACAACTTGGATGCGGGATTCGCCGACATGGGAAATTCCCGCCCAACTCCGTCTTCTCCATCAGGGAAACCCCCCCCCCCCCCAGGTATTTGTTAGTATTTTGAGCTAAAATGTGCACAAATTCCTTCAATTCCTCGAATGTTCACATTTTAGTCAAAATATGTTCTCACCCGAATAAATATCAAATTTTGTGCACAAAATATCTCCAAGATGTGCATAATGTTTTGGTGAATGGCACGCCAGTTCGCTCAAATATCGCTCTCAGAAACACAGATGGAATGCAAAAGAACGTGTATTATTCAAAGCTACATAATACATTGGAAGCAATCTACTGTTACATAATGGCAATGCTACATATGTATGATACCCTACAGTACCTACCGGTGAGCTACGACACCAAACAACCGAAGATCTGCAAAGAAAGTGAGTGGAATGTAATAAATCAAGTACAGGCTTCACGCACGACAGAAGCACTACCACGGATGATGGTGACAGCAAACGCGCGAACGGGTGTATGTGTCACGCCAGGCCGCACGGCTGCACATCGAAGGAGCGGTGATCCCCGCGATCTCACGACGAACGAAGGGCGGCAGCTGGAGAAGCCAAGTGGACCTGTTATGAAAACATACGCACCGTCTACACTGGGCAACAACGCCGAATCCAACGGAATTGTCTGTCGGCCGTAAGGAACACTGTCAAGAAATAATAGAAGCACTTACGTTGTCAAGACACCTACCGCGTGCCATTCATTGACATAGTAAAGGAGGGCCGCGCGGCATGAATGCGGGCACACATAGGACGAAGGTTGGTCATCTGTGTGGTGGATCAGAAAGGGTAGGCTAGGAGGCATGAGTACAAGAGGATAGAGTTACCAAAGAAAGTGCAGCACTGGAAGGCGGTTAATGCTCGGTCCTGCCGTCGAAGGATCAGGGCGAAACATCGGACTAGGACAAATCTACTCACCGCAGATGGACCTCGGAAGGTCCAACAACATCACTGAGTAGCCACACTGTAAATAGAAGGCAGCTAGGGCATTAAAGCCGATGGGAGGGAGAGGACGAGAGAGAACGAGTGGGGGGAAAGGAAGAGAGTTGTTTGACCTTGTTGCCGTGGAATCAAAACAAACCATCTTTTCTTCCCCGTGCTCGGCAATCGTCCGACACCCGCGGCGACGGCGACTTGCACCCGATGCTTTTCACACGATGACACGAAACTGACAGAACGACACTTTAGGGTGGGGTTGTGCTGGCCTTGCTTGATGGGACGTTCTGCGCGGGCGGCCGCTTTAATTGGGAATATTGTCACATCCAAGAAGAATTATGTGATGGCCTGCAGATATGGGCCTCAAGCTTGCTACTTCACCTTGGTGCCAGGTGGCATTTTTTTACGGGCTTGTCCGAAGTTTGTCAAGGAACATTTGTAGACTTGTGACTTGCGATTGCCATTCAAGAAAAATTTGTTAACAAATATCAAATCAATGTGCATAATTATTTGTGAGGCTCCAAAAAATTATCAAAACTTTGATATTTTGACCACAAAATACTTGAGAATTGCTGAAAATATCAAAAATATCAACCCACAAGAAATTTGAGCACAAAATTTGATATTTATCCCAGGGAGGTTTTTCCTGATGTCTGGATTGAATGCGGGGTGAAGCGATATTTGAAAAAAAAAGCGTAAGTGTATGCCGATCGGACTCGGACGCGGGCTACTTCCGTGCGGGTGTCCCATGACACGTAGCCTCGCGTTGTTCAGCGCCGCATTCATTGGTCAGCTAAATATTTAATGCCCAGATAAGTCTGAATGAACCGCAGATGCGCGGAATCAAAAAAGGTGACAACTTCATTCATTCGTTGACTGGGGTAGGGGGAATCGAACCCCGTGCTATTGCGAGCAGTACATTCCCCATGTTGGTCGTACGACGCCTCGCCGTTTTCGATACACCGATGAATTGGCCTGTTCGATTCCTGGGTACATCTGAAACCCATCAATTGAAAGGACTGGCCTGGGGTGCTCGATTTGGTACCCTGTTGAACTATGGGTTAAACCCGAATCGACTGGCAGCGACTCAAATAGTCTTGAGTGATGGTTTGGGTGAGGTGTTACCGAAACCTGAGCTGTGTACCCAGATCTAGGATTGAAGAAGTTCTTGCTCGTTCGGGAATAAAAAGCACTGATGGCGGTCGCCATTTTTAAATTTGATATTCGGACGCGGGGAGTTGAACTTGGTATCAATCGCTTGCCCTCGCTGCGGCCAATATCTCATCCTCCGTTCTTCAACTGTTGAACATCGGGTAAACCTTAATTATTGCTGAAATTCTCTGAATCGGAAAAACAAAGAAGTGGGCCCCTCCCTCCGCGTTACAGTAGATACGGCAAGTTGAACCTATTCTTAATTTTTTAAATCAAGGCGCCAGTATCCGCCTTCATTGGTTTCCTCTCTTACTCTAACCGTGGTTCCCTCGCAACGGTCATGATGCTCTGCGGCGCAGAACGGAAGAAGACCGGGTTCAGCCTGAACCACCGTTACTGTTTTTATTTACCAACATACTTGCGATGCATTTACCCGTTTTGCTGGATTGAGGAGGCAGGAATGGAGGGGGAGCTTGGTCACTGAGGGCTAGGTACCATAGCTGCCCCTATGCAGGACTGGCCTATGGTAATGCGAGTGAGGTGGGGCCCGGTTCGCGCTAAACGGCAGCGATGTCTAAGTGCCGTAGGACCACCACGGTCCAGGTCTGTAGATGGAGATGGACTAAAATAGGGCCGGCTAACACGGCCTAGACGAGTTACTCGCTCAGCCTCGCTGAACGCAGTGACTAATTGGCTGAACCTTTAGGTTTAGCTGCCCTGGAGAAGATTGATTTTGTTCCATTTTCCGCTACAAGTACAAACAACATTTTGTCAGCAACAATTGGTCATCACAAAATAAATCCCTAGAAAATGGGTGAAGACCAAGGAAAAATCAAAATGCAAGGATATATTTCAACAACCTTGGTAACAGCTTGAATTCTCCTGTACAATCTCATTCAATCCCCTGGAACCAAAGATATTCTCCATGTTCAATTTTAGTGGACTAGTCATTTCTGCTTTGTGTTCGGGACAGTATCCGGTGGTTAGTCATTCAAGCTTACCGCTCATAACATCGTGTAATCCTTACTTCGGCTTTGTCCTAGAGACCACTTGAGCGACACGTGCTTGTACACAAGTTTAGTCACATCCCCATCCCTTTTTATTTTTATTTTTTTCCGGTAATGTATGCACCAAGCCTTCTCGGGTAAAGATTGAACTTGTAGTTGAAATGATAGCTCACATGTTGTATTGCTTCCTCTTGCATGTCATCTGGCCACATTCTGTGATGTGCTACCACACTTGGTGCACATTTCTCACTCAGATCGACATGCCTTGTGAAATTCAAACTTTCACTAGGTCCAGCCCAATGGCCCTGAGCTCTAGAGAACAGGTCGTTGCAATACATTTGATAGTCATAGTGCACAGAGAATGCTCTACAGTGGCTTGTCAGGCTTGAATTTGCACAACTTACTGCTATTTTTCAATCAATTCTGAACCGATTTGCTTGAATCCAAACATTTTTGGGAGCGTAAGTAGTGGCAATTATTGGTGATGCATCAGATGCTGTCCCAGATGCTCTGAGAGCCCACAGGAAGACATTCACCCATGTAGATCGAAATCACACCTTGGTTCAGCGGGACATTCACTGTCTGGTTGAAACCCATGACGGTGAGTTTTGACATACCTCAATTCCCCACCCTAGCCGGTAAATGGGATTCCGTATAAGCGCCCTCTCTAAACCCTTTACAATGCACTCAAAAAATAAAACCAATCGGACAGGAATTAAGTGAGAAACAGGCGTGGGAAGTTGGTGCATCAAAGTTGCTCTGTCTTGAAAAAATAGGGGTGGTGTTGTTACTTTTGCAAACAGCTGTAAGTGTACATAAAAGTGTTACCCCCTAAAGGTTCAGCACCCGCCTCGAAGAGGCCCAATTCAAGTCATGGGGATGGAACTAAACAAAAGCCAAGGATTTCGTTACGAGAGCGAGTAATCTGACATGATGCACAAGATATGCCTCCGCTCCGCTTCGGCACGGAGATTTGAATGGGAAGAGACACGACAAAGTTCCGCTCTATCTGGATGAACAACGTACCAATAGTAAGCTACTCTATCCAGTGGAAGTTGGCGGAGGAAATAGTTGCCAAGCCTTTAAGATTTCTCACCGCGGAAACTTGCCCGGGGACTTACACCCCAGCCAGCGGCTGGGTATGATCAAGGATAATGTTTGGTACTAATACAGTGGCGGTGTACAGGTTGCTGCGGGCCGCAAATGCTATGCAGTCGTCAAGAGAGCTGGCCGCCAGGAAAGCAGTCAGGTAGAAAGCAGCAGATGCTCAGGTTTAAGCTATTCACATCAGTTGCAAGCACGGCATCCCGGGGAAGCTCCAGAAGGGCAAGAAAGATATAGCCGGGACCAAGCATAGATATTTCAGAAGGACAAAATTGATGTTTAAGGCAAAGACAATTGCATGTATCCGTTGGCGTGAGGATCTAAAGTCGGGGCACGCGCCAGAATCCAGATGGGTGGAGATGTGGGAAGGTTCGAGGGTTTGGAAAAGGGCGATTCAGGTCTTTTATGTCGAGAAGATGTGGTACGTGGCCGCAGTACCAACTAACGTGTCGCATTCCGTGTGGAGATATATCCAACAGCATTGTAATGCTGTGACGCCTGCGGCGGGGTGGCCTGCTCAGCGCGATAATCCGAATGTGGCTCGCGTCGAACACGGTGCAGCCACAAATGATGAAATCCGCGGGCAGTGTGCGAGAAAGACTGTCTGGACTGGAACAGGAAGGGAGCACAGTGCGAATACGATGCTTATACGGGGATAAGCTGTCTCGGTAACCCAGACGTTCCGGTCCGGGTGATCCGCTAATTCGGTTAAAAATGATGGACGCAACACCCTCGCTTCCAGGGCTTCGGGTTCACATTTCCATGCTAGCTAAGTACGAACTGTCAACTAGATGGCAGTTCCTTGATGGTTGCTGTCTTTCATCGCCTCGCTTTCCCTCTCTCTCTCCGCCACCATGTCTCTGGAGGCCTCACTACGTGTAGTGCTAGCAGAAGTTCCTGTTCCAGGACTTTCTAGCGCTTTCAGCGTATTCAACTTCATTGTCTCTTCTGTCCAGGCAGTGAAAGAGAGCAAGAAACAGCTCCAAGTCCTGGCCAAGGGCATTGGAGAGCTTCTGTCCACATTGAACGCAGAGTTCAGGGGATCACGAATCGTGACCGCCAATTGCGTAAAACCACTCGCGGATTTACAGAAGTGAGGATTCCATCTGGTTGGATCGGGTTGTGATCTTTATATCTTCTGCCCCAGCCTACTCCAAGATATTCACCGCTTCGTTCAAAAGGAGCGAGACAAGGCCTTCCTCAAGTCATTGTTGAACAAGGATTCACGGATCAACCAGATAGAATCATTCTATCGACGCATCGGACTCACTGTCAGTGCTTTCCATGTGAGCACTATCATACTCTGTTGCTGTCAGCATAGCATTACGACGTCCTGCCCAGATCTCGGGACTGCTGAGCATGCAGGATATGCTCAGAAACAACGAGACTGCGAGGATTGAAGATGCAGGTATGCTGAATGCCCGTTTGAAAAGTCTGGAGCAGAATCAAGATGATCTTCGACACGTACTGGGTTGGTGAACTCCCTAGCATGTGTAAGCAACCTCTTTTCATTTCTCTACTACAGACATCAACCACAACAACATGCTTGCCATGATGGCTTCCCTTCAACGGAGGCTAAATGTTGTGCCCAACAAAGACCAGGAGCAGAACTTTTATTCACACACACTCCAATATCTAACCTCAATGAGCGGCCAGCAGGTGCAGTCAGAGGACTGGATGGTTACCTCCTTTGATGTCGACTACGGCCCAGAAATTGGTGTTGGTGGATTGTGAGCTCAAACTCCATAAATATTCCTGCTGTGCTCAACTTTTACAGTGGCAAAGTTTATCTCGGGACTTGGAATAAAACAGAGGTGGCAATCAAAGTACTCCAGAATGTTGCAGGTGTTACTCCAAGTGTTGCAGTGGGTAGCAAAGCACATCTGGGATAATTTTACTCATTTGTTTCATCCACAGTTGCTGCGAAAGGAAATTGATGTTTGTGTGCCTGCCTACTTGGTTGTCAGATACTTTAAGCTCCCTGCACAGATCTGGCTCACCCTCCGCCACCCAAATATTATCCAGTTCCTGGGCGCAAATACCTTGGATGACAGCCCATTTCTGGTGATGCCCTACATACAATACAATGCCCGACAGTTTCTGGAACAACAGCCTTCATTTGACCCCGTGTATATTGTAAGTCTATCCCAGTTCAAATCGAATCCAAACACTTATGACAACCAGCTCCGTGACGTATCCCTTGCTCTTCAATATCTGCATTCTCGAAAAATCTGTCATGGTGACCTTAAAGGGGTGAGTAACAGATGCAGATTTTGAAGTTGTGTCTAACTCAAGTCTGGAGGTCAACATTCTCGTTGAATCATCTGGGAGGGCTCTCTTATGTGACTTTGGTCTGTCTCGCATCAAAGCTGATGCCACGAGTCGCACAGCACATACAGCCAATACTACAGTTGCAGGGAGCCGCAATTGGATGGCTCCAGAGCTCCTGGCTGGCTCACCTCCGAAAATGCCCTCGGACGTCTATGCATTTGGGATGACACTGTTTGAGGTACACATTTCTGATCCTGCTTTTTGGAACAGTTACTGATCACAAACATAGCTGTATAGTGGTGAAACACCACTAATCAACATTGAACACTCAGACTTTATTAAGTTGGTCTTCCAGCTTGAAGTCAGGCCAGATCGGCCAGAGATAGAAGATGTCCCAAAGTTGACTGACTCACTGTGGAATTTGGCTGAAAGATGTTGGCTTCAAGCTCCCAAAGCACGACCAACAGCAGGAGAGATACATGCTGTGATGGTGGATATCATATCAGAAATCTCAATGGATTCCTCTGGTGAGGTGATAAACAGCCCGAGGGGTACAAAGATTCACAATCCAAACCATAATCTTCCTGACAACAGTTTGTCATTGAACAAAGATGATCTAGACAAGCTGTCCTCCATGTCAGAATTGGCCAGTGCTCACCATCAAGCAGGCCGGTTCAAGGAAGTTGAACAGCTCAGGTTGGAGATCTTTGAGAAACAAAAGCAGGTCAGGGGAGACAATGATCCAGATACCCTGCACGCTATGCACAACCTGGTGGTTGCTTACAGCGAATTGGGGAAGTGGAAGGAGGCTGAAGAGCTTGATGTGGAGGTCATAAAGAAACGAAAGCCGGTGTTGGGAGCGGACCATCCAGATACACTCCGATCTATGCACCACCTGGCGTTTACTTACAGCAAATTGGGGAAGTGGAAGGAGGCTGAAGAGCTCGATGTGGAAGTCGTGAAGAAACGAAAGCAGGTGTTGGGAGAGGATCATCCAGATACACTCCATTCTATGAACAACCTGGCGGTTACTTACAACAATTTGGGGAAGTTGAAGGAGGCCAAAGAGCTTGATGTGGAAGTCATGAAGAAACGAAAGCAGGTGTTGGGAGCAGACCATCCAGATACCCTGCAGTCTATGAGCAACCTGGCCGTTACTTATAGCAAATTGGGGAAGTCGAAGGAGGCTGAAGAGCTCGAGGTGGAGGTCCTCAAGAAACGAAAGCAGGTGTTGGGAGCGGACCATCCAGATACACTCCAATCTATCCACAACCTGGGGTTTACTTACCACAAATTGGGGAAGTGGAAGAAGGCTGAAGAGCTCGAGGTGGAGGTCCTCAAGAAACGAAAGCAGGTATTGGGAGCGGACCATCCAGATACACTCCAATCTATGCACAACCTGGCGGTTACTTACAGCGAATTGGGGAAGTCGAAGGAGGCTGAAGAGTTCGAGGCGGAGGTCATGAAGAAACGAAATCAGGTGTTGGGAGAGGATCATCCAGATACCCTGTGGGCTATGCACAACCTGGCATTTACTTACCACAAATTGGGGAAGTCAAAGGAGGCTGAAGAGCTCGAGGTGGAGCTCATCAAGAAACGAAAGCAGGTGTTGGGAACAGACCATCCAGATACCCTGCAGGCTATGGACCACTTGGTGATCACATACAAGGAGCTGGGCAAGCGTGAAGATGCGAAGGCACTTTCCAAGACCATCAAAGGCATTCACAAGGTGTGTTGAAATTTTTACCCACAATGCAACACCATTATTAATCCATGCTCAATCACAGCGAGCCCAGGCCTCCACCTCGTGAGGTCTTTCGGTGTGGTATCAAGGACATCCTTCAGCCCGAGTACAGTTGGAAGTTTGACTTCTCTTGTTTCCGTATATGTCCCATGTATCATTGAGAATCAATATCTACAGTTATGTCCCATACGAGTGATATGTTAGGAGGACATTGTGACCGAGCGTTAATCCGCTATAGATGGTGAACGTTGAGCTCACCTTTTATTCCGGCGCAGGGCGTCGAACCCCGTGTTGCGAGTAAATTTTAAGTTGACAAACATCAATGCAAAGGAAGCTCGAAGTGCTCCGTGCACCACGTCCGATTACTTATCTTGTTCATTGCGCGGTTTAATCTGAGTGAGCTGATGATTAATTGAAGAAACTCACGGTGTACCATTTGAATGATGCACCAAGCCCGATTTCTCATCCAGTCATCCTCTGGACAGCTAAAGACGTGAGTAAAAAAACCCGCCTTGGTTTGGATATCAACACGCTTCGAATTAGAGTGCATGTGTACGCGAGACAGTTTCATGGGAGCAACGGAGCTCGGAACTTGCCGGTATTCGCATCAGATCGGAGCCGGACCGCCCGTCGATCAGCTTCTGACGCCACGTCGATTCAAGAGGAACCGTTCGATTGGTCAAACTTGCTTCAAACTTCAAAGCGCGTTGGACGATCTCCTCGCTGCAAGTCCTCTTCAGTGGCGGGATTTTTAGGCAGCCCTCGTGTGCATCCCTCTCTCCTCCCTCGTCCTATTCTGGTTACCCAATTACTTGCTGCTGCTGTGCTCGTTCTACTCGCCATTCTCGTTGCTCGCTGTCCTTGATCCGTTCTCGCCTTCGCATCCCATTCACCCGCCTTCCGTCCGTTCGTCCTTCCTTTATTCTCGTTCTCGCTCCGTGCGTTCCCTCTCCGAATACGCCTTTACCGCCCTCGGCACTCTGTACGCTTCTCCTGGCCCTCGTCGGCCCTTTTTCTTTCTATCTTCCACCTCTGTTCCCCCTTCTCCCTTCTCCCCTTTCCTCATGCTCGCACCCGCCACTTTAGCATTATTTCATCTTCCCACTCCCACTCGCTCCACATTGACACCTGGCGTCGCGCGATCTCTATCCCGCCCACAGGGTACGAAACACGACGCACGACGCACAAAGACCGTGCCCCCCCACTCTTCGACCCTCTCACAATCTAATATCTACCTCACGGCCCCGCCCACCTCGACCTCGACCTCTCTCCCTTTCGCCGCACCACATGGATCTCTCTTCCACCCCGCATCCCCTCTCACGGTGCCCGCACCCCACTTCCCCACTTTTCCTGGCCCTAAACCAATCCTATCCTCGCCATCACTGATGTCGACTCCCGATGTGTGAAAGAGGTCCTAGCATCTGTGTCCGATTCCCAGAGGGGACGAGATGCGATTCCCCCACGCCGCACGCATGAGCTGCCGCACGCCAAAGACGCAAACACACATCCGGGCCGCGATTCACACCCGGATTCGAAACAGGCTAATCGATTTCCGGCGGGCGAGGGCTGGAAGTGGCGCGTGGAACGTGGGGTGCGGGGTGGGGTGGGCGGTGGGCGGAGGTGGGCGGGAGGCGCGTGGCGGAGGCGCAGGCTATGATAGGTCAGTGCTCCGACGCTGATGCCGCTCTGTATCGAGGTGCATCCACGCACATCGTGATCGATGCTGATACCCCCCGCCCCATAGTGCTGCGCGTGGATCCGCGGGAGGTGTTTTTTTTTGGGGGGGAATTTGAATCGGGATCGGGGGTGGGCGCGCAGGTACGAGGTGGGGAGTGCAAGGCGTGTGGATGTCTTGGTTTTCTCCTTTGCCACTATCGCGAGTCAACAATCCTGCTACGGTGTGTTTACCCCATCTCACACTTCAAATTATTTACCTTGCTGAGGTCTAAGACGCTGATGCGCCGTCGACGTTCCCGCTTTCGTTCAATAAGTGTCTTTCTGTGAGTCCCCTTCTCTCGCTGTCTTGGTAATATCGAATTGAATCGTCGCAGTCAATGCCATGCGGGTCAGTTTCGAGATGACGGTACGTCGCTGGCGAAGTACCTTTGTTTGTTATTTATTGACCCTTCTCCAGAGAACATTCGCGAGTTCTGGTGCGGAATCTTCCCCATCTTCTTGTGGGAGGTGATATCACTTTCTCCCCACCTCATCGCATTCAAACTCGACATTTATTTTGGTTCCTGCGCAAGCGATGCGCACAGACAATTTTTATCCGTCTTAATATGTTCCGTAGCGGAATACATCTTCCCCTTTACGTCGGCTCTGGCATTTCTTTGCTGGGTCACCGACAATCCGAAGGTTCGTCGATCCTGATGCTTTTGTCCCATTTAATTCCTGATCTGTAGGCGAACTTCCTCGGCTCTGGGTATGTGGTTGGTTGTTCAACACAACTCCCACCGCTCTCATTCTGGGCGGCGGCGGCCCGCTTACCCTAACCTTGATCTGGTCCAGCATCGGATCGTCGCACATCTACAACCCGTACTGGTCGCCTTCGCCGCTTTCGTCCTCGGTGCGTGTATACTCGTACCGGCGACGCATGGGCCCGCATGGCAGAACGACCTCTACGCCATGCAAATGCAGGACCTGTACATGACCAACAGGTCGGAATACCCCTCATGAACCTCCGATCTTATATTTGACGCAGCGGGTCGAACGTTTAAATAACAATATGATTTATCTGAATTAACTTTCGAACTGTAAGTTCCTAAGTTATCATTGAGAGTAAAGAGGCGAAGAAAAGGAAGAAAGGTCGGATGAACCGTTCTGCGCTCTTATATTTCCATCACCAAAAGACTTGCCGTCACCATGCCCCGCTCCCTGGACCAAGTATTCGCCGGTGATTATGAGGTGCTGGAACATTTGATCCAAAAGGTATTCAGAGATTGCAAATTCGAACACAGGCGAGTGTATCGTTGAATAGCGAGACGATCTAGCGTGCGGAACTGTTGGCAGAATCAGAAAAAAACCATGAGCAGAGAGACAAAAACAAAATGACCATATTATTGGTACAAAAGGGATCGAAGCCCGTTGTGCGAGCTACCACTAAGGAGAGAGGGAGCCCTGAATAGGCCCGCTGTTTCCCGTACATTACGTCCAATTACTGGGCCGGTTGAACTATTGGTGAAATGTGAATCATGTGGTGGAGAGCCGCGAAGAGTCGATCAAAAAAAATGGTCTACGAACTGGAACAATTCGAACCCCGTTCAAGTAGCTGCTATTTCCGATTAGAAAGAGCGCTTTCGATACACCACGTCCGATGGATCAAGTACTTAGTAAATCAGAACCGAATTACCTCATGAGGACTCAAAAAAAATCAATGCAGACCTTAACATGCCCGGGGCCCCTATTCGGACGCAGGGAGTCGAACCCCGTTAGAGTGTCTCGTGGTGTTCCGTACACCACGCCCGATAAATTGGCCTATTAAACCCTGGGTGAGATGGCCGTCAAGACAGACTTGGTTGCCGAGGAGGCGGAGATGCGGACGGAGGGATTAGAGAATAGAACACCATTTTGCGCGCAAAATCGACGAGATTCAGGGAAAGTGACAGAAGGCTGAGCCCGAGGGCCTGTGTATTTACATCGATTCTAAGCTGAGATATCACTTGAACGAGCCAGAGATTCATTCACAGGGAGGATAACCCAATAATTCATGCCATAGCATTGCTAGAATCTGAAAGTATTTACACTAACTTTCAGATGTTTGTGGCCTCAAACATGCAGAAAGTATTCAAAAGATATGCGATTTAAGCATATCTTTTGAATACCTTCTGCCTCTTTTCGATGCACTGTGCATTTTTCGAGCCCCAGACATATGAAAGGTATTGTAGATATTTTCTCTATATTTTTTGAATGTCTTGGTATGGATTATTTTGTTATCCTCCCTCACTGGATGAACATTTCGAGTTTTTCACTGAAAAAATTGGTGAAAAAATTACATTATTTTTCACACATTTTTCAGTGAAAAATTGGTGAAGTTTTTAAATAGTTTTTCAGTACCTTTGAGACTGAGAATTGAGGTGAAAAATTTGAAATAAAATTTATGACTTTTCCAGCAAGAGTAATACCAATAATACACACACATTTTCAGGTGAAAACATTAGTGAAAAATTTAAAACATTTTTCACCAAAATTTTGACTTGCAAAAAGATAGTAAAAAGTGTGAAAAATCTAGTGTAAAAAAGGGTGTAAAATTCGAAATCTGGAATCTTTTTTTACAGACATTTTTCATCATCTTTTATTTCACTTTTTTCACTGAAAAACATAATGAAAAAGATATGTTATTTTCCACCACTTTTTTCAAAAAACAAGTGAAAAAGTTAAAAACATTTTTCAGACTTTTTTCACTGAAAATGAAAGTGAAAAATGTGAAATACTGTTTAAGTATTTTCTTTCGAATTTTTCACTGAAAAATCTAAAATAATTTTTAGAAGTTTCAAAGTGGAAAATGTATGAAAATGTTAAACATTTTTTCACTTGCAGGTTTTAAGTTTCAAAGTGAAAAACAGGGTGAAAAATTGTTGAAAATTTTGAAATGTTTACACTCCGAAACATGGTGAAAAAAATTGTTTGAACCTTCTATTCACTCTTTTTGCCCGCTCTGTCACAAAGAAGGTGAAAAAATATGTAACCATATTGCATTTTGAACCTTCAATTCCACCCCCCGCAAGCCCACGGATTTATTACAAATGTGATGCCTGAATTTGAGGGAAATGGTGTCTTTCCCGGCTCCTGAGTGCATTTCTGAACGGATATTTGAGCTGAATGCCATTTTAGGTCCTTCACGATCCCAGTGAATGTTCTGAATTCTCCGGCGGACCATGCCACCCTCAGCAGGCCCACGGATATGTTATCCGTCCTAAAAAACAGCAAAAATGGCTGTTTGGCCAGGTATTTTGCATCTCCTAAGGCCAGATGCAGTCGGATATTTGAGCCAAATGCCATTTTAGGTCCCCCCCAATCCCAGTCAATGTTCTGAATTCCTCGGCGGACCATGCCACCCTCAGCAGGCCCACGGATATGTTATCTGTGCTAAAAAACAGCAAAAATGGCTGTTTGGCCAGGTATTTTGCGTCTCCTAAGGCCAGATGCAGTCGGATATTTGAGCCGAATGTCATTTTAGGTCCCCCCCGATCGAACACTCACTGGGATCGAGACGGACCTAAAATGGCATTCGGCTCAAATATCTGACTGCATCTGGCTTTAGGAGGCGCAAAATACATGGCCAAACAGCCATTTTTGCTGTTTTTAGGACGGATAACATATCCGTGGGCCTGCTGAGGGTGGCATGGTCCGCCGGAGAATTCAGAACATTCACTGGGATCGTGAAGGACCTAAAATGGCATTCAGCTCAAATATCCGTTCAGAAATGCACTCAGGAGCCGGGAAATACACCATTTCCCTCAAATTCAGGCATCACATTTGGATAATAAATCCGTGGGCTTGCGAGGGGTGGCCTGGCCGACCGAAAAATTGGGAACATTCACTGGGATCGGGGGGACCTAAAATGACATTCGGCTCAAATATCCGACTGCATCTGGCCTTAGGAGACGCAAAATACCTGGCCAAACAGCCATTTTTGCTGTTTTTTAGCACAGATAACATATCCGTGGGCCTGCTGAGGGTGGCATGGTCCGCCGAGGAATTCAGAACATTGACTGGGATTGGGGGGGACCTAAAATGGCATTTGGCTCAAATATCCGACTGCATCTGGCCTTAGGAGATGCAAAATACCTGGCCAAACAGCCATTTTTGCTGTTTTTTAGGACGGATAACATATCCGTGGGCCTGCTGAGGGTGGCATGGTCCGCCGGAGAATTCAGAACATTCACTGGGATCGTGAAGGACCTAAAATGGCATTCAGCTCAAATATCCGTTCAGAAATGCACTCAGGAGCCGGGAAAGACACCATTTCCCTCAAATTCAGGCATCACATTTGTAATAAATCCGTGGGCTTGCGGGGGGTGGAATTGAAGGTTCAAAATGCAATATGGTTACATATTTTTTCACCTTCTTTGTGACAGAGCGGGCAAAAAGAGTGAATAGAAGGTTCAAACAATTTTTTTCACCATGTTTCGGAGTGTAAACATTTCAAAATTTTCAACAATTTTTCACCCTGTTTTTCACTTTGAAACTTAAAACCTGCAAGTGAAAAAATGTTTAACATTTTCATACATTTTCCACTTTGAAACTTCTAAAAATTATTTTAGATTTTTCAGTGAAAAATTCGAAAGAAAATACTTAAGCAGTATTTCACATTTTTCACTTTCATTTTCAGTGAAAAAAGTCTGAAAAATGTTTTTAACTTTTTCACTTGTTTTTTGAAAAAAGTGGTGGAAAATAACATATCTTTTTCATTATGTTTTTCAGTGAAAAAAGTGAAATAAAAGATGATGAAAAATGTCTGTAAAAAAAGATTCCAGATTTCGAATTTTACACCCTTTTTTACACTAGATTTTTCACACTTTTTATTATCTTTTTGCAAGTGAAAATTTTGGTGAAAAATGTTTTAAATTTTTCACTAACGTTTTCACCTGAAAATGTGTATGTATTATTGGTATTACTCTTGCTGGAAAAGTTATGAATTTTATTTCAAATTTTTCACCTCAATTCTCAGTCTCAAAAGTACTGAAAAACTATTTAAAAACTTCACCAATTTTTCACTGAAAAAATGTGTGAAAAATAATGTAATTTTTTCACCACTTTTTTCAGTGAAAAATTCGAAATGTTCATCCAGTGCCTGTGATTTAATTCCAGTGGTCCAACTGTAGTAGCACCAATGCAAATTAGGGTCAATTTCACCGCTGCAGTGAAAATGAGTGGAGGAGAAACAGGCTAGAGCAACAGTCGCTGCCTGCGCTTCGAATTGGAGTGTACACGAAACTGATCCATGAGAGCGGAAGCTCGGAAGTCGGAACTTACCGGTTCTCCGCATCAGATCGGAGTCGGGCCGCCCTTTCCCGCTTCTGCCACCGCTCTCTTCACCGCTCTCTTCAACTGCACCTGTTTTTAGACGGGTGTCGTCTCTTGCTTTCCGTGGCAATGTCGCTTTCTGGAACGGATACCTGCCACCGGTGACGAACCTCGAACGGGTGCTGCGTTGGGCGGGTTTCTTCAAAGGGTGCGCGAGACACTAGTGCTGACATTGCATGAGGAGTGAAAGGTGAGGTCGTGTTCCTTCCCCCGTCTTCTGTACACCCCTACTCTGCTCGTTTTGCTTGTTTCTTTGTCCTCGCCTTCTATATGCCCCGCCTTCGACTTCGCACTCCATACAGATATACTCGCTGCCGTCCTTCCTCCCTCCTAATCGTTTGACTCTGCATACACCTTCTCCAGCTACCCAATGCTCCGTCTCCTCGTTTATTCACCCTTATTCTCGAATCTCCACGAATCGTCACTTCCGCACCCCTTTTTGGGAATGACGGAGGGGGGGGCCGGGAGATGGAAGCGGAAAGAGGGGAGGGGAGGGAGGGGCGAGGAAGGAGGGAAGCGAAGAAGATAATAAGTAGGAGAGGGAGGAATGAGGGGGAGGTGAGGAGGGAGGAAAGATAGGTACGGGGGAGGACGTGCGCGGGAAGAGGACGAGAACGATCCAGAGGCGATGGAAGATGAAGGCGGGGTGGGGTGTGGCGGCGCGGGCACGGGCGATCTGTCGTGCCCCTGCGAGAAGACACCGCCGGGGAGACAGTGCCTGGATCTCCATATCTCGTAGTGCGTTGGCGTTTTCGGCGCCGCGGGTGGTGGGTACGGGTGCGAACGCGCGCGCGTGCGTACCGCACGGTTGGTTGCTTCAGGCGGGGGACGCATGAACAGGTGTCCCCCTCGGTTACTGACGGGAAGTGGGCAGGCCAGTCGTCCGATGTATTTGTGCAGGTAACGCGTCCCCCTTTCTTTTTTTTTGTGGGTGCTGGCGCATATTGCAGATATTTAAGAAGCTCACGGGGGGCTAACGCGGCTCCTGCTTTTTCTCCGACTCGTGGTTTAATCAATGGAGACGTTCTGGAGGACTTACTATTTTCTCCGCGGCGAGCCGCACTGAATATACACTTTTTGTCCGTTGTCAGTGTGTGCAAGTCTTCTTCACCGTCTTCAAATGGCTGAGGCGAGGCAACAAAATCCAGAGTTTCACTGGAGCAGTCACCCAGGCAGTACTCTCCTCCCAGTAGATCATTTTGTCGTCATTGCTGTTCACGGTGAGGGAATGCATCGAAAGTCTAGAGTCCGCGAATGTGTTGAATATAGGAACTAAGGCAAATAGGTAGTGCGAAAAGCTTGGTTGAGAATTCTTCAAGTGGGCGAGGGCCTCGTAGGCGACGAGGATCCACAGAGAGCGAGAAGTCAATGGTAGACGACGCGCAAGGTCAACGCAGTGATGGCCGGTCTATAGAAATCTAACGAGGCACCGCAGCATCTCTCACACGGGGCACCATCTATCACGATAAATCCGGTTTCGAGATGCCCTAGGAATACGTTGAATTGTCTTCTCGTTATGTGATCGTTGCGCACCTTCCAGAGAATATACTGTTTGATGAAACGCGGGAAGTTCACCTTTTTATAGTACGGCCACCTTGGCAGTGCCGTCACCAGTTGAATCACCTACAACAAGCGAGGTACGACCCGTCAACTGCTGTAGCGTCGGTTTATATGAATCACGTTGAAAAGATAGGTCTTCGCTTTGCTCCGGCAGATTTGGAGGTGGATCTTTTCCAAAGCCTGGGATCAATGGACCAAAACGCGTCAAGCACGGAGGTCGAGTAATCGACACGTCCAGAAGTGTGCAGGACCAGGTATTTTCGAACAGGGAAGAAACAGAAGAATGTCGCTTTCAGAAGCGAAGGCGGCGCTTGAGTGAGAACTAGTACCTGAACGACCCTGAATCACACCATACATGTATCGGAGAAGAAATGGAAGCCAGTAAATTCGGACAAGCGTAGGGCGAAGTTCATGTTCGGCGGCTGTTCGCGTCACAGAATCTGCAAATTGCGAACGCTTCTTAACGCCGTCTATGCTCCCAATCTTTTGCAATACAGCTGCCATCAACATCTCGAGCCGATCAATCCAAACGTCGCTATCGAATCTTCAACGAATTATTTGGAAAATCTTCCGCCGATGTCGCACGACTCGCACCCCTGAAATTGTCGGGGAGGAATTCACCAAGGTCAGTGTCCAAATTCAGGCGAGGGACTGGAGCACACATGGCTCGCATCCATCTGGAATGTTATCTCCCACCCTTACGGCGCCGCTCAGACCCCGGCCCCGAAATTTCCGGCGTACGCGCAAGGAGGACTGTATTTGAACTTCGATCTTGGTCTGCTGGATTCTACGGGGCAATTCTTATTGGCCCGTTATTTTCGCGTGGTCCAAAACATTCAAGCCCAAGCCCGCTCAAGCCGAGCCCATTCCCTGGTAAATAGGTCCCTGGGCATCACAGAATCGGAATGGGACTCAGTTTGGCATGTCATATGAGGAATTCGCGCGGGACGCCGTCAATACCGTGCAAGTATTGAAGCGTCAGGCGTCGTCGCTTCTCAGGGGCAAAGGGATTTTGCCGCTGCTGCTTCCTCTGCCCAATTATCCAGGAGATGTTCCTAGCCACTGAAACTATAGCAGTAGATTCTAAGCAGCAGCCAGGGGAGATGTTCCTGACAGACTCACGACGGCAGATGCCCCTCATAGGAGAAATATATCCCGAGCCCCATTGAGATGCAACAAAGATCGCACGCAGGACGCCATTTTATGGCGGTCAAAGTGCACATCTGATATGCCGCAACTTTTTTTTTCCGAATGTGGGGTTACCGCAAGTTACATCACATGTGTCATATCAGACACGCGATGCGACGCGGGTGAATTGAGAGGGCGGGGAGTAATAACTTCAACGGTCTTGAGTAGGGCCAGCTCTTCCCGCTTGAACCGAATCAGAGACATGGGTATTTCTGTCCGAACTGGCCCACTTGTTTGCATTGGCATCAGCTCTGCGACCATGGCCATGGTCTTACACCCGGTCCCGGTCCCGGAAGTTTGTGAACAATAGGGCCGGCTCATATAATATAGGCTGTATCCCGGTCTTCGCAGCGGCGCGATCAAATTTTGTTCTGTCAGCCCAAGTATTCGCCGCAAATATACTAATGGTCATACGGGCAAGCAGGTAGATGTGGCGGTGACCTGCGTACATCCCATGCCGAATTCGGACACAGTGGAACATCGCAGCCTGCTTGAACCTTTTGCCATCGAGATGAAATTTGGGGAAGTTTCGGCTTGATTCCTATGGTGCCCCATATGCATTTCATAGTCGGGATCTCACACCCGGTACGACCCTTGTGAGTATACCTATGCCATTCAATTTCGTTTGGGAACCATGTCCTGATCCCGGCGAGGAGATCAGTTCATCCGCATGTTCACTGACCGTATCAAATGGTTGGTGGGACAGAATGTGCTTGTCATTCAGATGCAATGCCTGATGCTCGTGGACGTGAACGATGCGGAAATCTTAAATGTCTACTTTGACGGCCATACCCTTTGATCTCGACTGGACAATTTTTGCTTCTATTTCCAAGAGTCTCTTGACTGCTGAAAAAGTACTTCGAAAGCCAAGTCAGGGCGCAGCCCTTCGAGGGGACTGACAGAATGATGTACCTGTCTCGTATTCGTTCCATCATTGCCCTTAATGGTGTTGGTCCTTTGACTTCGGAACTAATGGATCCTCCTCTTGCGGAGATTTCTGGGTGTCGGTTCTATAAAAGCCAACGGTCAGAGCAAGGAAAATCAGTCAAGTGCTTCGAAAGCTCCTGCCATGTCTCTCGCCTCCCGCATCGCTCTACTTGTGGCTCTCGCCGCCTCGATTCTTCCCTTTGCATCCACTCTAACTGTCCCGACCGCGTACAAGAGTGTTTCGACGGACGAGCTCTCTTCCTTGGCTGCCACAAGCAATTTTGTAATCGCGTCACAGCAGTTTGGAACAGCCCTGAACATTCAGGGCGCCGTCACGGGAGACGGAGATGCCGTCATCCTCTATTCAAACGCCTTCGATGGATCGATCAACCAGCAGGTAGAGCGATATTTCATTCAGTCCACACTCCACTAATGCGCCGTCTTCCATTTAGTGGATTTTGAACAACGTCGCCGGCTCATCGAATCAGTACACCATTGAAAGTGCCCAGGCAGCGACTTTCCTTTCCTTCCCCGGCGCTGAATCTTCGACTACTTCCTCGAATGCTCAGACCGTCATTGACGCCAGTAACCATCCAACTTTTACCATCCAGCAAATCACCCCATTCGAAAACGCATACACGTACTTGCTGCTCCTCCTGAAAATACTTCTATCTTGTTCTGACTTGCGAACAGCATCACTGAAAATAAGTTCGGGAATATATTGACCGCCTGGGCACAATATGCGGAAGACGGTTCCGTTGGACTGGTAGGTCTCTCAGCGGTGCTCAAAGATGGAAGTTTGATTTAGCATGGCAGGCTACATTCCAGCCCAGTGCGGATCTGGGAGCTGCGCAAGTTTGGATGATTTTTTCTGGTATGGACTCAACTTGCATCGAGATTATACGCGCTGAAAATCAAATAGCTCCAGCGTGAAACTTGGGGCTTTCATTTGCTCTGAATATTGTTTGTCTCAGAAATTTTGAACTACTCGCCCCTCGCTCCTCTCGTACTTGTTTCGTGTCCGCGTACTTCTGACTGCACCCGTTTGCCCTTTGTCTTTCCATACTTGGTATCCCATACACTGTGTTCTTAACCTGGAGGACCCATTGTGGGCAGACAGACCCGTAAAGAAGAGGCGGACGTAGAGCCGTGCCCAAGAGACCCTCACGATGAAAAAATCTTCGACACTTGATTCAGTTTCGATCGAAATTCTTTTGCCACTTCTCTGGAAAATCCACCTGGGTCAATATGTCAAAGATATTCAACTTTGAACAAGGACTGTGCGCGTGCAAACTGTAAATAAGTTCGTGAGCAGTGGCTAAGTTGCTTTGCCAAGACCCTGAGCATCAAATGAACGACTGATCTGAGACGATCGGAGCTACTTATACAGACACCCAATTTTACTACCCGACGCGTAAGCGGCCGTGAACCGGAGCATACTGAAACTTTCCGACGTTCGGATGGTGGTTATGAGGGAATGGGAGGGGCTGTTTTCAACGTTCAATACAGTGGCAATACGTATGAGAAAGAAGAGCCGATATTGGCGGGACTGCCACGCAGCTATTGTTTATTGGTAAGGGAACGCGGAGTAGCTCACAAATTAATCAGAAATTGGTTTATTCATCCATTTTCGATACCTGCGCACATTCAACATTTTTCACCACGGAATGCCTATAAAAAGAAAAGCGAGAGAAGGGTATTGCCGCTATAGCACATTTTCTCAGGGTAATGCAAGGAACGCTTCTCTCAGCTTCACGAAGTTGGGCGTTCCTAGTCCACTAACAGGATCCCAACCCGGCGCAGCGGGGAAGCCCTGAGTCCCGCACCCAGGATTGCTGCCAACTACCACGTCGTTGAACGCGCCGGCGAACGCGCGAGAATACAGCTGGAATATTCTGTAGTCAGGCCCCCGTCCAGCTCATAGATGAAGGAACAATGCTTACCGCCGGATTGATGAATCCGACAGTACGCTTGCCTGCGGCGATGCGCGCGTCGTTGACTGCAGCAATAACGGACGCAAATATGGGGGCGGAGGCAGATGTGCCGCCCGAGTGGACGAATCCGCCGTTCTGCGCGATGACTAAAGGCCATCTGGTCGAGCACGTCAGTGAGATTCTCTTGAACCCGAGGGAGCATGGGCTTACCCGTTGGCTGAAACGTCGGGGTATGCCCGTCCGGACCTGTTGAAGACCGACGCAGCATATTTGGGTGCGAATTTGTCCAAGTAGTTCTGGACGGCGGCTTCCTGCCACGCTGGCCGAGCGAAATTGTTCGAGAAGCCTCCGCCAGACGGGAAGTCAGTGGTAGACTCTTCAACCTGGTTTGCCTAGATTCCCGGGCACACATGATCAGAATGCGCGAGAAGAGTAGTGACGACATTTTAAGAAACTTACGCTAGCACCAGGTGCAACCGACGTTGCACCGACTGCGGTAATGAATGGACAAGACGCAGGAAGTTGGCCGACGAAGCTTCCGTTTGGGCCACCTGCCACGAGCGTGCCGTTGGCCAGCAAGCACTCATGGGACTGAGAGTACGCAACGCCTCCGTCGCCAGAGGACGCAATGACAGTGATGCCGGTGAGAACCAGCTACAACTTGAACCGTGAGCATAGCCCTCGCACAATCATCAGCCTCATACCTTGCCAATCTCTGTGCACTGTCGTTGGACCACAGGTGAGATGGATGGGTCGTTGAGATCAGGGTTGAAGTGGTAGGAGATCGAGATAACGTTCGTGCGCGGTTTGTCCCCGCAGTCGGTAATTCCTACAGAGATCTCGTCATGATTAATGATGACACGTATAGCGGTCTCTGGCTGACCTTCACTGTTGACAGGGGAACCCGAGCAGTACGAGCGATCCAGCGCAGCGAGCAATTCGTCGGCTGCATCCATATACATCAGCACCGGGATTTCGAATTCCATGTATATAGCTGTAGACGCGAGACTTACTCGGGTCCAGGGATTCCAGAGGCTGCGCAACCTGGTACAGAGATAGTTTTTGCTTCGGCCCCAATAGGCCCATTACTAGCTCGATATCCAGAGACGGTTCGCCCACATCGCCGCTGACGTTAGGGTTGCCTAAACGGTGCGTGAGCACTTGGCACTCGGAGTCAAAATGTGGTAGCAAACCTCCTTCTACGCTGATAAGCACTGGGGTATTATTCACTTGGTCCGGCCTGAACGACTCGAAGAAGAGATTGAGGTCTGATGGTCTGTAGACGTTGTCGCCAAACTCGGCTGAGTAGCAAAACTTCAATCAGCTAGATGGCGTACAGTGATAAAAAAAACACTTGCCGACGGCGATGGAATTCAAACGTCCTGCAACGGGCGTGAAGTCGAAGTTATAGAGCTCGCGAAGGCAGTCTAAGGTCGCAGACGTGTCGCAGCCTGATAGAGCAAAGTCCGCAAGCTAGGAGAACTTGAGGTTAGTGAACTCGTTAATCGAAAAGGGCCGGAAGCGCACGTTTTCGATGGGTATTGTCGATGCTCCAGACTCTCGTCCGAAGTAAGAAGACGGAGAAATCGATTCACTCCTGGACGATAATGAGCGCGGTCCACCAAAGTGCACAGTCGGCCAGACAAAGTCGACGTGTTTCGAGACATGCTCGGGAAGTGTGTATCCATCATGGCATCCTACGCGCACGCTGCCGTTCTCATCGTCGCTGTACACGTAGTACTCAGCCTGGAGGAGGCTCTCGGCCTCTGCGATGGTGACATTGAGTTGGAGGATGTCGCCGCTCGAGCTGAGCCTAATTTTGTCGGTATGGATACCCGCGTCATTCGTGAGCCATGCATGCACGGTTTCGACAGTCTCTGTGGACGGGCGGAAGGTCTCCTTGACCTGCGCAGGCGACCAGTGCTGGCCGTAGTTGGGCGATTGCGGGTCCGCAATGTCCAGAAGGAAAGTTTCGAGCTTTTCCAAGTTCGATTGTGCGAGACTGAACTTGAGGGGGATGAGTGCGTCAGGGTCGGCGCGGCGGTGTAGCGACCATCCTGCGGGAACAGATTGAGGCACGGCTGCGACGCTCGCGACAATAGCGACCAAAGCGACAAGCAGCAAGGTTGGGGCCATCAGGAGGCGATAGAGCACGGAGTATTTTGGTCGTTGTCGTAACTTATAAGGAACGCGTCTCCCAGCGAGGTGGCACAATCGTTCTGCGATATGGCAGCATAGTTCTTTCGATGTCAAAAAAAGAATCCAGGATAAGACCCAGGATAATACTGAGTGAAGCTCGACGGGGTCCCGTTTCGGAACGTCTTTCCTACTGTCCGCATGCCACATGATACCGCCAAGATGTTGAGAAGTGATGTCGAGCGGTCGAGCATGCGGTGCATGGCCTTCTTCATTGCAGGCGTGACCGGAGGATTGTCGGTGAGACTGATCATTAGCTAGTAGCAGTTCCTCAACGAGAGCCTGAGGCAGAACTGAGCAGAGACCTGCAGAGAGTCAGAGACGCAGACATGGTGTTCGGGTAAAAATGAAAAACGATTATAGCCGAGCTCGCGTGGCAAGGATCACCCGCGGTCCGAGGTCCGGACGGGAAGCGGGCTGATCGATCGTCGATTCGGGCAACAGGGCCGTGCTTGGCCAGCGGCCGCCACTCCAAGGTTGACCGACGAATTCCGTCGCACGACAGCGCATGACCGTATTTGACGGATGTCAAGACCGAAATGATACGACAGGCACAGGGAAGCCAACACTCACTAGAATTTTAGTAGAAGCCAAAAGTAGAAGATCTTACCTCCGAAAAACTTTAGAGAATATAGCTGTAGAAATGAGAAACATACCAAAAGGCCTATGTAACGCTGCATGAAGCTTTTCCCCGTTCTTAAAATCCTCGCCTCGGCCTCTGTCTCCCCCCTCACGGAAGGCGATAACGACACTTCGATATCTACCAATCTCGGACGCGATGTATACATGGATTTCATGGAAAAAAACACGCAGCAATGAGTCTAATGAACATCTTC
Organism: Mycena galericulata; assembly: GCA_029289565.1. NCBI lineage: Eukaryota > Fungi > Basidiomycota > Agaricomycetes > Agaricales > Mycenaceae > Mycena > Mycena galericulata. Next base: position 24,201 of record JARKIA010000236.1, read on the forward strand.
GGAACCTGAGTCCGGATAGGTCCGTCTCTCCGCAACGTGATAATTTACTTCAAACAAATCAGGGTCTGAATGAGCTGGAGCAACGTATTTTGCCAAGTAACAGAGAGTAAACCAAGCTGAACAAGTATGTCCGGATTTTGAAGAACCAAGTACCGGCGAGAACGGAGGTATTTGGACTCCACAAGGGGTTTGTGGTGTGTGAGTTTCTATTTGTGCCTCGATCGATAACTTGAATAATGGTAAGCTGTTCTAATCGGGAGGGATCCTGGCAAGGAAATGCCCGCAGACAGGGTCACTGATGCACGAGAATTTAAACCATCTTCTACTCTCAAAACTGGTCATTGGGGAGAAATCGGGGTCCATGCACGGGCATCGTGGGGCGTCTGAGGGAAATCACTCGCTGAAAAGCGTAGTGCGCCAGTTTTGCATAGTAAACCGACCCTAACTGCGCGGGTGGGCTCAAAGCTTTTAAATACACCTCAGACCTCAGTAATTAAATCACAACCGCTAAGCCACCAAACCATATATCTTCCAAAGCCAGCCATGCTTCCCGTGCTCCCTCCTATCGATATCCGCGTTATTCGTCGCATCCTCCGGTCCTTCCACGTGTCGCCCGGCATCGACGTCGATATCGAGGAGAGAGGGCGTCCGCGTGTGCTTGACGAGCCGCCAGATGACGTACAGCAGAGCGAAGACGGGGAGTTCGACTGGGGGTCATTACATAGTGGGTGAGCGACATCGAGGGGAGAGAGGAGAGGAGAGGAAACGCACTGTAATTCGAAACGAACGCAATTTTATCGAACCCGCCTTTCCAGGCAGACCAGCCTTGGACTGCGAGCGAAATGAATGAATGGGATCAGTGCCCGGCGGTCGGTCTGAGTTGGGAAGCGATCTCACGGAGGATGATAGCGGACGTGGAGAAGACGACGACAGGGGCGGCGAAGCCTCCGAGGGGGTTAGGAAACTTGAGTTCGTTAATTTTGCGGCCCTGGGCAACCCAGGCGCGGCGGAAGCGCCAAGAGGAGACGCCGATGCACCACCACGCGATCTGACGAGAGAGGCGAGCTGTTAACGACTTTTTTAGGAACGGAGAAGTACCCGAGCGTACTTGATTGGAAACCTGTGAGGGAAAGGGGGGAGGTGTGCGTGAGCACGAAAGTTGCGGCAAACCGGGGTTCGACTCACACCAACGAGGTTTTGAGCCCAGGACCAGATCTGTCCTGCTCCGCCAGGAAGGAACGAGGCGCCGAAAAAGATGAGGGAGACGGACGCCACAGCTAGTACAGCGACCCAAGGTACTCCGTTCCTGTTCGTATGGAGGAATAGTCTTGGCGCTTGACCAATTGCTGCAAGACCGTACACCACGCGAGCGCCGGCGAAGAGCGCGTGGTTCCCGGCGGATATGACTGATGTGAGGATGACCGCGTTCATGAATGATCCTCCTATTTTTGAGCCTGCTTGGGCGAAGACGAGGGTAAAGGGAGACGTCGCGGTCGTCTTGGTGGAGAGGTTGGGAAAATTATAACTGGGAGTATGGGTCAGTTGGCGCGACGCGAGACGTATGTATGTCGAAGAGAACGTACGGTATGTCGAAGCCGATGAGGATTACGGTGAGGATGTAGAATATGAGAATACGGAAGAAAACTCGGTTGATTACGCGGGGTACGTTTCGAGTGGGGTTACGTTGCTCTCCCGCACTGTTCAAAAGACTGAGTCAGCGATGATTTGAGACCGCAAGAGTCCACTCGCGTGATACCGATAGACTCGGTTCCTCCATACGCGAACGAGGCGGTGACGAAGAGAGATGCGAACCCGCCAAATCCTCCGACGAACGGGGCTTCGTCGAGTGTCCAGTACTGGCGAAGACGATATTCATTAGCATCTGAAAGGAACAGAGCTTTGAGCTACCGACCTTCGCGCCGATGTATTCGTGTGAGGTATTACCCCCAGCATTGACAGCGATACCGAGAAAAAAGAAGATGACAATGGAGACAACTTTGAGCTGTATGCGACAATTAGCAAAAATGAAACAGAGGAAGGGAAGCATACCGAGGAGAGCCAGTATTCCAATTCGCCGTAGGCTTTGACGTGTATAAGGTTGATGACCACTATAAACGCGAGGAAGAATAGCGAAGGAAGCCAAACGAGGTGTCCCGACGGCTGGAGCGAAAAAAAAGAGCGGGATTCAGACCAGAGAACCGAGGGCATGGATGCAAACACATACGATCCAATACTCCATCAATAACTGCGCGGCCGTAAGATCGCCAGCTGTTGAAATGGCATCGTTGAATGCATAGTTCCAGCCGATACTGAACCCAAAAGGCTCATCCACAAAACGGGCCGAGTACGTGGAGAAGGATCCTGCAAGGGGAAACTCGGTGGCCATCTCCCCTGAACAGAGCATCACAAGAAATACTATAGCGCCGACCAGCGAGTAATTGAGGAAGAGTGAACCGGGACCTCCAGTGGCGAGTGCTCGGCCGGTGCCAAGGAAGAGGCCTGTACCGATGGACCCTCCGATGGCGATCATCGACACCTACGAGAGGTCAAGCTATATGGTTAATAGGGAGCACCAAGAGGACGCACCTGACGCGAGGAGAGCGCACGATTCAGATGCTCGCCAGACTCTGGGGTCGGCAGGTTTGTTATTGATTCCTTCTCAATATCATGGGCTGTTTCGACTGGGGAGTTGGACGCCATTGTGAATAAAACCCTGATGAGAAAAAACCGATATGGGGGGAAAGAAGAAAAAGACTGGCGCGGCGGAAGCGCGCAAAAGGCGTCATTTGGCACAAATCGCCGTGCTTCTTGGTGTGCATGTTGACAAAAATCTTACCGGGGATATCGGATCAACGGAACATGTTCCGAGGCAGATTTTTGAACAGTTGCTTCGGCGCAGAAATCTTCAGGCAGAAATCGATGGAGGGCACAAAAGTGAATCCAGGTACTAATTAAATCAGGGGACCAACGTCAAGCCTCCGTCGACCGCCGCTACCTATGACGCAATAACTCACCGAACGGGGTTCGATTTCCGCGTCCGAATCCCCCGGTTCCTGCAAAAAATCTTTTCGTGCGGTTATGTGCCTTATATGATTATAGCTTAACCAAAGAGGTATCATTCGAATGCGGTTCAGGGAGCACCGTGCGGCTTTCTGGGTTCTGACGAAGAGTTTCAGTTAAAATCTCGATTCTCGCGGGACGGTGTTCGCCTCCCGGCGTCCGAATACCTTCGGAACTTCGCTCATTTTTGCTACGTCTACCTCGCCCTTCCCCGGTTCAATATGAAACGAACGTTGAGAGGGTATAATTTTTAAGCCACCTCGAATCAAATGCAAGACCCGGATGTTTGATGCCACTACACCCAAGCCTAACGCCGACGCCGATGCAGCCGCCTGTTATGGTGCAACTCATTCTCTGCGTTAGGCGTCTAGCGCGCGGTAGCCGCGGCCGGGTCTATTCCAGTCTAAGGCCCCAGACCTTCTAGGGCAGTTCGGCACCGACCGATGCCGGTCTCGGCAAAGACTATGCCGGTCGATGGCCTAGACTGATGCTATAGATCCGGCTACACCGGCATCGGCCCTATTAGACCTTTTGGTGCTTCTTGGACCCCATTGAACGCACTGATTCGCCCGTGGAGTACGCAATCGCGCACGCAGCCGACCAGATTCCAACGGCAGGCGCTCGCGTGGGCCTAAATTTCGGCGCGCACCCATATCGCGCGGATCAACGCATTTTGAAAGGGAGACGAAATCTGACGCGCGCAGTTGAAACGGAAGAGCTAATTGATAATTGCGGACATTGGGAATAATTTGGTTTGGGATGTTGAGCCGGGGGGACCTAAGTACCGTGCTGCGGTCCATAAAAATGCGCAGCGCGATCTACGTGCGGAAGATGAATGCGTATATGAATCGCAGCCCGGGAGAATAAGTCCCATCTCATGGCGGCAAAAGAAAAAGAAGAGAACGACGCGCACCAGTCTTGCTGGATCTGCGAAGACTTCTCCGATGAGCGTGAAGCATTCCGTCCGGGTCGGTGCTCACAGTGGCTGTACGCACGTCCAGCGCGGAGGTATCGAGTGCGTCGCATTTTACGTATTTGTCTCGCAGGGCAGTGGGCGGGATGGCACTGTGCACAAAATAAAACGAGGATATTGAAAGTACCGTTTACGGTGATGGGATGTGGCAGCGGCACAACATCGAGCCTGATAGGTGGAACCCCTCCGAGATCTGTGGAGCCGGAGAGGTTCAGAAAATGCACACGCAATAGCACCGCAATAATAAACAGTTGCGCCAGCAAGTAAGTACGGAGAGTAAGGTCGCGAAAATAGAGGGTAGAAGGATTCCTGAAGACGGGCGTAAATTGTTCTTCCAAGATGGCCAAGCAGATAGCAAATCATAGACGAAGACAAAAATGGAGGAGCGATGGGGACGGAAAGGAAAGGCTAGGGTCAAGAAACCCCGCCTTCAGCGCTTAAATTGAGAAAAATGAACACCGCCTGAGTGAAGACCAGTTACCGGCCGCACTGTGTTCACGTTGCATGGACGGAGGAGCGATATCGCGATTATCGATTTGACTAGGATCCGATATTGTTGCGGATCTGAGACGAATTGCAGGAGTGGCAGGAGAGAGGGAAATGCCGCGTGAGCTCGGAGGGAGGTAGTCTACATAAGAATACCAGTCGTCGAACTGGTCTATAATCGGAACAAGGGGAAGATGGAAGTCGGGAGCCTGTTAGGTGGGGATTCAGATATAAACGGTTCGCAGGCAAATCGCAACGCCCAGCATTCGTCCCGTAAGGGATGGTCAATAATTAGGCGAATGCAAAACAGGCGAGCAAGAGACGTTCAGAAAATGGACGGTGATCGTTAAAATTCGCGAGGATCTACGAGAACAAAGGACGTGCTTTCGAGAGTTGCGGCATTGAAACGATGCCATGCGACATAAATCCAGTGGTGTTTGTCTGTCACAAACGGTTGAGATCAGAATTTATTCCTCAGCAATTGCGAACCAGCTCTGAAAAAAAGTGAGCCCGGGTTGATATGGAAAGGAAAACGGAAAGCATACAAAAAAAAAAGCAAGGCGTACTACGCTGAAGCAAACGAAAAAACCGGCGTGGTCCGATTCAGCAGCGGAAGGACCTTGGGAGCCACTTGATCAACATCCGAATCTATGAGCCCAACAGGAATCGTTCGGGCGAGCTCGGCCAGTGTATCATGGACGGTAAGGTCCGGGTGTCGAATGGCAATGATGCGCGCCGTGATAACAGGTCCTTCAGGGATCCGTACCACCGCCAGCTGCGTTCGCCCACCGCTCTTCACCGCGCGACCCAACTGGTGCACGAGCTGCGCAGCGAACTTGGCGGGGACGGGCGGCTCCAAGAGCTTGTTCACCAGGTCGAGGGAAACATCGGCACGTCCCTTGCAATAGTCGACCAAGAAGCAATACGGCTCTCCGGGGTTGTTCTGCATTGTGACAATCTCCCCTAGATGAATGCTTGACCGTTGTAGCAGGTACTCCCCTTGCACCAGCGAGCAAATGAGGGACCGGCTGTGGGCGGAGAGGTGTTCTGGGTCGCCTAAGAAATTCCTTAGTCAACGCTGGAATTTGGCGGGACGAAGACTTACTGAGTCGATGGGAGGCGAGGCGTTTGCAGTCTGCGCGATGATTTCCTTGTCGCCAGTCGAAGCGTTGGCATGATGCAGAGCAGTAGTGGGCAAGCTGACACGCTGAACAGCGTCTTGTGGTGTGCTTCACTGCGATCACGTCGCACTACGAAATCATGAGATCAAAAACGGCGAAGAAAGGGGGAATGTGGGCAAACCTCGTCGTTATTGCAGATCTGAAAGGTTGTATGGTAGTCAGATAGATGGTAGTTGAGACAGGCGATATGTTTATCCGCCACCGCGACGAAGTCACGCCACTGCGATATCACGGGTGAGGCCTGGAACGCGGCAGTGGCCGCGAGTAGTTTCACATCCGCCAGCGTACGTTTCACCTCTATGAGGACGGGGAAGTAGACCAGGGTGAGAGACAGACCGCCCCAGAGGAAAAGCCCGATATGTTCGGACAGACGGCCTCCTGGATTGTGCATCGCGGCAAGAACGATTGCTCGCAAAATCCCGGCGCGCAAAGCCTGCTCGATCCAAGGATAGGCGGGAACCGCCTGTATGCTAGGGATCAAGGCGATGAAACAGGATGTCAGGATGTCGTTCGCCTCCGGTTTGGATGCAAACTTGGCGATCAAGGCGGTGATTGCTACCACCAAGCCCTGTTCTAGGAGCACAGACAAGAACTCGACGTTGTATGTTGTCTGACGAATGATCCCCATCGGAGCTGAGAGATAAACCGGGAGGTACACTTCCTTCGCAGTAGGGTAATCAAGGACACTGTTCAGGTGCTTCACCACCAGCACTGCCAGGTCAGCCATTCCACCTTCTACACCAAGCAGCAGTTCATCGAAGTTCCCGGGATCGTCTGCATTTGCGTCTTCATTAACCAAGTCGCAAATCGGGATCAGGCCCACGTGGTCAAAGGGATTGCCGCTCTCAAAGAAAAAACTCCACGCCCGCGCGAGGAGGGTCCTCAGCCCACGGGTTATCTGGATAAGCTCCACCGTTGAATTGTCGACGTGGAAGTGATACGTTGCATCAGTAAAAAGGGCCAGCAACCTGCCTCTTGGATACATGCGGAGATCTGGATGGGAAAGTCGGTATGTTTCCATAAAGTCCCACCATAGGAATAGACGAGGCCAGAGATCCGAGAAGGCCTCGATAGGCACCTGCTTTTCCCTTAACATAATATTCAGCGTCTCGAGCACCATGATAACACGGCCAACGATAGGCAAGGGCAACGCGGAATCCAGTCGGTGTATATCGGGGATGAGGACGGGGTTCAATGTTTCATATACAACTGGGAGGATGTGACTAGGCGGAAGCGAGGTATTCCTGTGCCGGTCGGCCAAGATTTGTAGATTGACGAACGCCCGAGAACTCGAGTTTACAGCTGCGGTGGCGATCGACTGAGGAAGATTGGGGGTTAGAATAAGGTCGGCTTGTATTGTGTGATAGTTTACTCGATAAGCGATAGGTGCCTGCGACAGATTGCTGAGCTCCAGAATGGGGTGCATGAAGAAAATTCTGGGAAAGTGAGGGAGCGGACGGAGATTGAGATCGCTTATTGATTCGATCACTGATGCGGTCGGGATGTTGATCCGCGACTCGGATCGCTACACTCTGCTTCCTGCCCTTGCCTACTCAATCTTCAATTTTCAGTTGCGGTTCCAAGGTATAGAGTGACTGCGATCTCGACTACAGGCTTCCAGTCCCACATATATCGGCCTGCATTCCCCATGTCGTCGCGTCTCAAATAGCAGCCAATCGCGATGTGGACGCGAGTAGTGCGATGATTGCTCTGGGTTGGACCCTTCGGGCGCGGGATCGACCTGCTCTCTGTCAAGCTAAAAGCGATTGAAGCGGCGATGCCGTGGACTTTTGGAAGTGGGGTTTACGCTTCTCCGACGGCTCTCATACCCCGGACAGTTGTACCGGGGGTACTTAGGCCTGTCCTAGAAAAGTAGACCTTCCAGGACCGCTTCCCAGGCGTTCAAATACAGTCACTCATTAATGGTCCCTTTTGCCGAGGCATTCTGCTTCCCACTCGTGTCGATTGGAACAAGATTAAATTTACATCCCTCGTGCATATTCTATTCCACGGCAGATCAGCGCCTTCTGTTTCACGGTATACGCGCCTTTCCCAGTCGCAATTGTGTAGTGAGTGGAGATTAATTAGTCAGACTCAGCGTTGGAACAACATTTGATATATTCACCTAATCAAGTCAGAGTACAAGTACGTGAGTAAGTAACAAAGGAGTAAGAGAATACAGTGGAAATCTCACCTCAGCGTTACAGTTGGAACAACGTCTGAGGTGGATACAGGATTCGGGGTTGTATAAATACCAATCAGACAAATAAATGGGGCTAATGGCTATCCTTGTAGGTACAGCCAGCCATACACGCCGGAATGGCCAAACAATGAAAAATTATAATCGAGAAGTACAAAATGCTGTTGTACAGGAAATATACCGGAGAAGATGCGGACTTGATGAATATGGCGGTCAAAGTGCACTTTTAATATTCCGCCACACTTCTTGGGGAATTCGAGTTTTCCGCTACTTTTATTACGAAAATGACCACATCCCGCTACTTATTTTGAGTCACATCAGACCAAAAGAGTGTAGCGGAAATCTTACGTTTTCCGCTACATTCATTTGACAAGTTTGTGATCCCGCTACTCATTTTGTGACTGAATCCATTTCCCGCTACTTTCTTTTGTGAGTAGTAGGTTCCGCTACTTTTTTTTTTCGAGAAAAATAAAATCCTCCTATTCTTCTATACAACATACAACATACCTACGGCATACTCTAAAACACTCTAGGAAGGTATTTACGACAAATGAGTGAGACATCACGGCCTTGGTCGAGACACGTGACCGCGACGGAGGCGCGGCGGCGCGAGTCGCGCGACGGCAGCACCGCATCGTGGGGTACGCAACCAGACCCATGGCAGCACCGCATCGCGGGATACGCACGCAACCGGACCCGTTGGCACCCGCTGGTGCTGTCGCTGCGTTCGGGGCGCTCGGGACGAATGTCCAGCTGTGTTGTCGTCTTTTTTGTGCACCACCAGGCACTACTCTGACGCCCTGCGGCGGCTGCGTTGACATGCAGCATGTAGTGGTGCCACCCGCTCACGCTGCACCCAACCCAGTGACATCCGCCCCCCTCACACGCCGATGTACACCACCCGAGGCCGGCTCCGACCAGGATTGCTGGCCACACGCACTATTGAGGTGCCAGTGGGTATGGTGGCGTGCGCGCCCCATGATGCGGCGGTGCCAAATTGTTGTGCTGCCGTCGCGCGCCTCGCGCCGCCGCGCCTCCGTCGCGGTCACGTGTCTCGACCAAGGCCGTGATGTCTCACTCATTTGTCGTAAATACCTTCCTAGAGTGTTTTAGAGTATGCCGTAGGTATGTTGTATGTTGTATAGAAGAATAGGAGGATTTTATTTTTCTCGAAAAAAAAAAGTAGCGGAACCTACTACTCACAAAAGAAAGTAGCGGGAAATGGATTCAGTCACAAAATGAGTAGCGGGATCACAAACTTGTCAAATGAATGTAGCGGAAAACGTAAGATTTCCGCTACACTCTTTTGGTCTGATGTGACTCGAAATAAGTAGCGGAAAGTAGCAATTTTCGTAATAAAAGTAGCGGAAAACTCAAATTCCCCAAAAAGTGTAGCGGAATATTAAAAGTGCACTTTGACCGCCATAGATGAAGGCTCCATTGCTGCTGTACTACATTTTAACAAATTGGACACCCGAGAGATTTGGCAGCAATACAGACTATAACCTCTCTAGACATGGACCAAATATACGTGTCTCTTATCAAAGAGTAGCAAGTGCTGGTCAGAAACCGCTGGTGAGAAATGGCGGGGAGTCAGGAGATCGGAAGCATGGTATCTTTGGGATTCCATGGCGCACTAGAATCTTTCTTACAGGCAAAATACACCCAAGGTGTCTATCATCAGCATTCTAATTATCAGTCTCGCATGATATTTCGGTTTTATTTGAGCGTCAGAATAAATAGAAGGACCGGTTTATGGAAGCTTTGCGGCGAGTGAGCTGGAGACTGAGACGAATGTGGGTGGATTTTATCGGCGGGACAGGGACTATGGAACGAAATTGCCCTGGAGAACTCATGTGGTCCCTTGTTCACCGACTCACCGAGATATAAGACGCCGCATAACATTCAGAACCAAACCCATCCGCAGCCATGCAGTTCACGAGAACATGAAACAACCTCGCCGGTGGCACAAAATGGAGAGGAATTTAATAGCTATATATATGCGGAACGAGGTCAGTTCACTGAATGCACTCACGGAAGGTACGTACAAATGACATATCCAACGAAAGATTCCTTCTACCCAACGAGTTGAGCGCTCTGCTTCTCCGTAATTGCAACCCCGCTTCCGACCCTGGTCATGTCAGTGTTGGAGTCAAAATTCTGGAAGGCATGGTCAAATACTACCTCAAAGGTAGCACAAGAAACTTACATTCATGACAATAGTGTTTTCAGCTGGGGGACCGCTGGTCGTACGGGATCCATTTGCACCAGTGCGAGTGATGAGATTGAGGTTCATACTTTGACCGCGTTCAATTTCTGGTTCTACCCAGAACGAACTTTGCGGGATACTGATCGCCGTCGGGGAAGCACGTTGAAAAATAGGGGCGCGGCAGTTCAGTGTTGCCATTAGCGTATTAGAATACCTAAGGGATGAAGTTGATTTATGCCAAAATCGATGGATGATCCCACTTACAATCTGCCCAGGATGAAAAAGCTGTTGAACCTCGCGATTAGACCGGATTTTTTGGCGGCCAAGAGCGGCGCTTACAAAATGTAGTGGATATTCCATTCTCGGCAGCTAAGCCACAAGGTCTCTTCAACCAAGACGGCGACACTAGTCACAGAGCCGGTCTCAACGCTGAAGCGAATTAGTTTATTGATGAGCCCAGCGGTGTGCTGGTACTGAGAAGTTCGTTTGCGGTGGGTAAGCTTGCAAATGAATCAGTTGCGAAAGTATACGAATCTTGGTGGGTACCTACTATGTAAACCAACGAAGCTGTTATGAGGAGATCACATGCGGCGCTCCCGCTGAGCCAGACCTTTCATTTACGCGGCTGATTCAGTTTGAATAACTGGGGTATTTGAAATACACACCGTGATCTCCCGCCACAGAGCAAAGAGCTGAGGCACACTCCGCCCTCCGATGGCCAGCTGATCACGGCGATACTTAGTTCGATATGTGTTGAATAAGGGCGATGGAACCTACCACCATCATGCAGTACAATGCCGTCGTAACTTCGGTGAGCATCACCTGGACGCAAGTTAGGCCGATACAAGTCCCAGAATGGTCAAGGCAACTTACACAGCCAATTAATACGGGAAGCAACAGCCGCCGATTCGTCAAGCGCCATATACGCCACGAGTAGAAGCCTTGCGCCATGGCGGCCACTACACAAGAAGAATCAGTATCCGCCCCAACGCTTTACGGCTTACTGACAGATGGCATTGAGGGCAAGCATAGGCAACCAGGTCCAGTCAAGCTCCCCAAGGGTATCAGGATCTCCCCAACCCGGTCCGAACGCATTCCATGCTGCGATAGTGATGAGAATACTGAATCCTGTCTCCAGGACGAACATTGACCACACTAAATTATTACCACGTCATAAATGTAATTTCTTTAGAGGGGAGCTTCATACCGAGTGCTTTGATTCCCAGTCCATCTCGTGGAAAGGCCTCGCAGTACATGTCTACTGACATCGTTAGGCCCCAGGTTTGACGAGACGAACAATCAACGTACAGACTTGGACAATGAGCATTCCGTATAGAAAGTAACTCCACATATAACCCAGGATCTGTGCAACGAATTGAGTAAGCTTATGGCAAGATCAAGGATGCATGTTAATACAAGTGGGCCGGTACTGAATATGAATGAAGATTTAGCATCAAGGGACATTCTTCGGTGTTAAGAGGACACGGGCTTACAGCAAAGGAATACTGAGACCAGGAATAACTGCAGGGGCCATTGCACGACAGACAGTGAGCTTAGATCTGGTGACAGTATTATATACGTCCTGCAAGCGCCTTGGGGGACCTTCCATAATCTTCCTGTTAGCCCGGATTCTTCACTTCCAATTAGACGCCGAAAATAATAGATTCAATGGAATTTTCCACTCCCATCATTATTGGAGACCGGGCGCTAGACGATTCTGTTAGAACGCGCAGCTCGTACCGAGACCCATTATAGTATAGGAATCAATAAAGGCTGAATGGACTTACCATAATTTATTGGAGAAATCTGCAAGCCCCAGCGTACTTGGCCATGGAACAGCTGCGACTCAGTAAAGGGAGCAGTGCGGTATATGATCGCCTCAAGGTCTTGTGATCACAGCAGCTGGCATGGAACCCCTGCTGGGCTGAGTTTGTCACTCTCGGGAGAACATCGTGGCCGACTCGGACAGAGGTGTCTGCAGGTTGTCCAACTTTGGTGTCGGTATTGTGGCAGGGATACCTGCAGTGGATTCGGCGACGATGTTCTCCCGAGATGGACAAACCCAGCGCAGCGGAGGTTCCATACAAGCCGGCGTGATCACAAGACGTTGACGCAATCATATTCCGACACTAAAGTTGGACATGCACACACCGCTGTCTCGCTGCCAGCAGAACAGCAGCAATTTTGGTTTCTGCAAACGATCTTCCTGCATCGGTGTCCATGTATGGGTGTAAAATGGAATGGATCACCTGTGCATCGTCTTGGTAGCCTGGTCAAATAGTGAAGGCAATCGCGGGGATGACATCTAACATCGTCCAAAGTTGACGCTTCACGTTCATCATGTCGTGGGCTGGGCAGCGGACGATAAATGGCGGGCGCTTAGTAGAAGACATCGTCCAGTTCGAGCCGTCGGGATCGATTCCGAGCCGGCTGGACCGGTGACTGAGAGCAAATTCCTGGTGGTATTCATTCCTTTACTCTGCTCAAGTCCTGCAGCGAATAACTTGAATTGAGTAATGTTGACATTGGTGACGCACAGCACTGGTCGCTAAAGTTATGTTCGACTTCCTAAATGGTGCACGGGTGCCTTATTAGTTAGAACCGGACTATTGTGAATTTTAGAATAGGTGAAATTTACCTGGCGCCTGCCTGGCGCCTACAGGGATTGATATCGCAGTTAAAATGGGACCAGACTGTCCCTGTAGCTCGTGAGGCGCGCTTATCATGAAGACAGGGAAAATCGCACCTGTCGCATTTATTTCCAGTACGGCAGTTCGAATTATCCCTTGCTTCTTCTTCTGCGATGCCCGGCGAAGACATTCGGCATGGTAAAAGAGATTCAAATGTGGTACCGGAAGAGTTGCCAGCATCGGTATCGAGCCAAAAATTCTTTCGCTGAGCGGTGAGTGGCAGTAGGCGACTTTGGAGATCATCTCTGATGACAACAGGGGAGTAGATTCATGAGCGAGTGGTCCGGTGAACCAACTCGATACACCTAAAGTACCACAAGAACAGCTTATCGTCCGAAGTTTAGCAATGGTATGCTAAGAGGGGATGAGGTCAGTTGCTAATAGATTGAGATTTAGACGGCGCACATAAGAAAGAGTGGTGTGGTCGTAGCTGGGCCGATTTTGGATCATCACTTATTTGAAAGTATAAAGCAGAATTCGGCACGAAGGACCTAGAGTAGGGCTTTCCAGAGAGATCTACATTTCCGCAGAAAATGGGATCGGGTCAATGTCTTGAAGTGCGCGATTATAATTGGTTCTCAGCGCGTTACGAGCACAATCGCGCACTTCGAGGTCCTGATATCCGAATGAATGACATGATATTCTTTCAAGGGCCAGTAGCGGTGCTGACTGCGGGAAGTATGTTTGAGGCGGGAATTTTTTAGGTAGAACATAATGAGTTGAAGGAACGTCCGAGTCCGATTGTCGCATCTCCGGGATCAATGAAGTGCAGGGGATTCGCATTGTGAGAAAGAACGACCGTTGTATACGGATCATGTTCACGTTCAAAATCCGCAAACCATCTGGGTATCGCGCCTCCAAATGAACTCTCCCACATCTCGGAGCAGATCTTGAGCCAGATATGGTGAGAGCCAAGCTAGGCGATTTTGTACGGAGAACCACATACCAGGCATCAGGTCGCTATCAATAGTGCTAGTGCGCCATACTTGTGCATCGCGTCGGACATTGTCCGCCCAGAATGCTGTGAATCGCGTGATTAAGTACCCGGACGCGTCGATGGGTTCGTCTGTGCCGCGGTAGTCAGGGAAGTGAGTTGCGAGCGGAGATCGCATCAGTTTCGCGGCGAACAAGTCCATCTTGTTCATGACGAGGGCCTAAGAGTGCGACATGCTCAAGCGACGAATGCGATAGATGTATCGCACACACCATTGTAGCATGGCGGAGATATGGATGGGTACAAAGGTCCTCGAACTCCTTCAGTGTTTCTTTCATACTGTTCTGATAACGTGGTGAGCTCCCTCCCCAGAATGTAAAGGGCAGATCCGGAACCTTTTCGTTCCCATCCTCAGAGATAATAACTCCGTCGTAGCTGCTCAGATCCACGAGAAAGACGATCGCCCTAGCCTCAAAGAAAAAACTGATCCATTTCCGCCGGAGGCCAATATCCCGGTGGACGCAGGTGAGGGTCGCAGTCAGTGTTTGTTCATGGCTTGGCTGACGACTGAGTAGATGGTTGAAAGCGGTATCCGTCACTGAGGGAGAGGGTAATTTATATCGCAGGATGTCAGCGTCCGTCGGTGTATAGGAGGGATCCGCGATGCGGTCGATGGAGTCCATGAAGTAAGGGAATGATCCGCGAGATCGAGGTCCAAATGAGGTTAATATTGCAGTCCGAGTACTTTCGTCCTCCCAAAGGCTCGATAGAACGCCCCAAGTATCTGGTGTGATAGTGGCCGACGTTTCTGCCTGCCGGCGAAAAGAACGGATGATCTGATCTAGGCTCGAGCTTTGAGTGGAGGGCGGAATTTTGTCCAATGCCATTCTATGATCCCTTCAGCACATACGCGTGGAATCATACCATATCACCTACTTGACTGTTTTAATCACACTCTTGCGAATGTCAGATTTATACTCGTCTCGTTCTGTATCACTGAATCCAGATCCAAAGAGTCTCGCTTGTTTGAGAAATGTGGCCTAGAGAGAGGGTCATTGGATGTTACTCGCTGTTAAAGACCAGTGCATGTTTTATACCTTGCCGGAACTTGGCCCTCCCAAGACGAGAACCGATTTGCCTCTGCCTCTGTAGTTCTGTCGTTCTTGCCGGAGGATCGAATTTATCTCTTCACTCCCTAGACTGTGTGTCAGAGATACGTTCAGCGAAGTTCATTCAGAAGACAAACGAGAGGTGGCCGTTCTTTGCTGTCGACGCTGTCGGAGGATTTCAAGGATATTGCAGCAGAGCATTTCACAGCCGGGAGTCTATGTAAAGCAGCGTCGAGACTTTCGAAGCTCAGGAAACAGGCTGGAGAACTCTTGAATTTGAGAGAGTGTGGATTGAGACCAAGGTGTCGCAGCACCGCTTCGAGACCAGTTGATGCGATGCGTGAGAAGAGAACACCCACCGGAAGATGCCGAGACCCCTGATTTCACTTTTCGGACGAACCTTCCCAAGGCCGACGACGCGCGTGGCGGCGAGCACGATGAGCGAGAAATGAGGGCAACGACGCAGACGAGCGGCGTACACACATACGCTTCCTCGGCCGCCGATCCGATCGTGAACGTACCGTTGAAGATTACGGAACGATCAGAGAGATGCCGTAGATCTCCCGGCCCTGCCGAAGAGACGATGACTTTTGCTTACTGCATACTAAGTAACAGTTGGGATTTTCACGAAGGCAAATCCCTAGTCCCACTGCCATCAGTTCCATTCTTCCATAAGGCCTTGTAAGTTATGCCCAGGGAATTATGTAAAAACACTTTTTAAATACCGGTTTATAAACAGTCCGTTCATAGTGTCCTGGAGGGAACTGACTTGGTCGATGTCTTCCAAGTCTCAAAGACCGGGGTGACGGGAAAAAAATGGATTTTTGCTGCTACCCGGCAAGCTCGAAAGGATTAAAAACCATGTCGTCCGACCCATCCAAAATTGATTTTAAAAAGGGTTTATAAACTGGTTCACAAACCGGGATTAAAATGTAAAGCCCTATTCTGGTATACTCGCTCCAAACCGGTCATCTGATTTGGTCGTTGTATTTGGCGCAAGTATCACCGCACTGCTGTAGAAACACAGTGTTGTCTATTTACATCCTTGATTCGATGCTGTGACAACATGATTGCTGTCACGACTCTTCCTCTTCTCCCATCCCTCCCTGGACACCCATGGAAGACGAGACACGCTGCCCCCGAGACACTGGCTCCTCAATCCAACCTCTGCGGCTCAGGTGGCCAAAGGTGACGCTTCTACCCTATCCAAATGAATGGGCGCTGACGCTCAGGCTCGGCGTGGACCGTGTCACTGTGTAGCTACGCCGCTGTTTCAAACACTTCCTCAGGCGACATATATATACTCAACTGTAGAACTAACAGTTATATCACGTATAACGCCGCACCTTCTGCACCCACCGGTAAGCGTAATGATGATATCTATCGCTGCCATCCCCTAATCCTGGCTTTCGGCGTCAAGTCCCCGGAGGTTTCGGCGTCG
This sequence comes from Mycena galericulata, assembly GCA_029289565.1. Classification (NCBI taxonomy): domain Eukaryota; kingdom Fungi; phylum Basidiomycota; class Agaricomycetes; order Agaricales; family Mycenaceae; genus Mycena; species Mycena galericulata. The sequence continues at coordinate 40,484 of JARKIA010000236.1, forward strand.
AAAGAACTGCAAGAGGGAGAGGAGCGAGAATAAATCCTTATGGTATGTTTGATAATGTCTCGTCATATATTTAGATGATCTGTTCTGTAGATAATTCACAACGCCGGCACATGTCTCAAATCGATAATTCAAGTCCATTAACCGAAAATTCACAAGCTGATCGCCAATCGGGTCCTGGCCGATGTCCAGGTTTTCAAGTGCTCGCCGCCTCAATCTTCAGTCGTGTTTCCCAGCATCAGATCAGGAAGACAGAAATCGTTTGAACCGATGGCGAACGAGGGTCAACTTCTCACTTCCGTAAGTAAGATAGAGGTACGTACACCCACAGTCTAGTGTTTCGGGCTCTTCCACGGCCTTTTAATTTAATTCTTCGCCCTCATTCGTGCCGCGGTGCCGATAATGGGTCGAACGACAAAGGAAGAAAAATAAACTGATGGCACCACGACGCGGAGTGTACAAAGATGAGCCAGCCGAGACCGAGATATGCCGTCGCATAGAAGCAGCGGGCCTATGTACTGCCGCGACATCTTCGACGCGAGGCACTAAAAGTTGCGGTCGGGAAAAGAAGTGACGTGCAAGAATACTCATTTCCACTGCGTCCATCTTGGAAGTCGCAGCAGTGCAGCGGCAAGAGCCATCGCGTTGGAAACTTGATGGTCTAGACTACTTAAACTGCGCATGCGGTGGCGCTCAGCTTGCCGACTTGCGACGCGCCCCGAAAATGACTGATAAAATTGGAGACAACTATAAATATATCTTTTTCTGTGGGTCCGATTACCTTGTGAGCGTTCAGATCTGTTCAGATGTGACCAACACCCACCGGGTTCCTGCTGTCACCGAGTTCGGTTTCAGACGATATTTAAAATATTTCAGGTTCTCACAGGGTGTATGAATGATGCGACATGATACCTGAAGATATACCGCCGGGCGCCGAGTCTTGTGAATAATCAGTTGTTGTGGCGACATCCGAGACATCAAAGAGGTGGTACTGACATTTCGACCGGGTGTTCCCATAGCAAGAAAAGACCGGCTGCTCAATTAGCAGCCGGGGTACAGAAGAGGTCTGCACAGAGATAGCAGAGCCAGTCCTGACAGAAAAGCTTGAGGCATCGTCCTTGAACAAGGCTGGCGGGACGAGATGAACAACGGCCATCAGTCATCAACCAACGAAAGAATTCTGTGCTCCGATGAGAGTACTTCCTTAGTAGTCAACCTCCGGCGCTCCGCGTATATAAATGCGACTCCGTTAGTCCCCTTTCCCGATCATGTTCCCAAGAATCCCGAAGTTCCGCTGCCATCACGTATACTTATCGCTAATGTATAACTTGAGGTTATTCGTCCCCCCAGAAGTTCGAGTCTTGAAATGGCTGGCTAAGATCAGTGTTGCAGAACACATAGTGTTTCTACATTTGGCCTTGTGCTGGCTCTGAGGAGTGTCTAACTCGGTTGGATTGATTACTGTTGCACAGCAGTGCCGAGCACAACAACTTCTCGTTCCCAAACCCATCACCCAATACCTGTCGCCTGCCATCCAAAATAACCAGATAGACGATGCCCTCGCTGCACCCCAATCCAGGACTCCTGGCTCGCCGACGGGGACCGCGGGAGGAGGCTCAACTTTAGGGCGAGTATTATTTGCGAAGTTACCACTGAGCCTGACAGTTCCCACCTGAAGTATATTTCTATGCTGAGCGAGGTGTCAAAACCGGCTTCCATTAAGTTTCCGGTCTGCACTGCGTTTCGGGGGAGGTACGAGGTTCCTGATCACCTATTAATACAGTAAGCCGTTGTGTCTTGTCGGTAAAATGAGGACCGCTGAACATTACTGGCCTTCAAGTCCACTGTTGGGTAACGGGCATGATAAGCTGGATGAGCACCTCTGTTCATGTCGCCTACGCGGTTTGGAGGCTCGGACTCTCGGCTGAAATGCCTCCCGAAGAATGTTCAAGATCCTAACCACCTGCAGTGAACCTGTCAACGCAACTTATCTTGAACAGCGCTGAGCTCGAATACGACCTTGGGAATTAACTTGAGCTTTGAGGCCAGCCCAAAAAGCGGGTGAGGAGTTGCCGGATGCCAGGCGACTGGCAAGATGATCCTGGTCCTCCGATTGGAGCGGCATTAAGTCGGTATGTCTCGGCCGTAATGTGCCCTCGGCATGTTGCGATTGAGCGCGGGTCAGTCGGTCTTGACTCACCGGTAATTGGTTCGATCTCAGGCTCATGGAATGACGTGCCCGTTTCGCCGATCCGTTGCTTGATTCATATTCCTTCGACATTGAAGCTGCCTCGGCATTCTGAGTACGACAGTGACGCGGTTTACAACCACCTCAGTATCAAGTCTCGTGCGGTGGTTTCCATAAATTACAAGCTAGTCCGAGACTAAGAATTATAATAGACCCAGCACCGAGCTGAATTTGACTCCAAAATAACTCACAAATGGTCGAAGCCGAAGCCGCACCACGGGAGTGCAACGGGATTTGCCGTGATATACACAACCGTACCGAGCGAGCCACAAGGGGCAATCTATGGCAATGCCAGGGCCGGAGAAGGCCGGAGATCCAGATATTATTAACGACAGGCGCAATGTAATTCCGGGAACTAGTCAATCGAGCGGCCGATCCTCGCCGGCCAATTCGGACTCGTTTAATGCACAAGTAAGTATGCATGACTAATCTCGCGGGCCGTCCTTCTGCCCTTTATCCGTCTTTCCGAATACTACCTACCTACCTGACTACCGCCCTATGACGCTGCAGAATTGAAGCCGTGACTGGGAGGGAGTGTGTATGTACGGAGATGGGAACGAGTCCGAAGTCAATTCAATTTAGTGCTGTCCATAAATACGATACGCCAAAATATATTTTGAATATATTCGAATACATACAGATACAATACGGCCCCAGGACGTCCACACGAATATGAATACGACTGAATATGAATACGATATGATATGAATATAATACGATACGGCCGTCGGCGTATTCAAATATATTCAGTTACGGCCATCACTGTCAATCACGATCGGCCCAGCGGCAATCTTGGCGGCAATTGTGCGTACGACAAGCGGATCAAGCTGCTGCACAGCTGACACCACATCAGTAAACAACCGGACAGAACTCAGAATTTCTTCCTTCACCTGCGGCGCATCAATGGCCGACTTCCCGGTGTCGGCATCTCTGTCGAGTGCCTCTTTTCAAGCCTAAAACATGCTCGGACGTCCATGACTGCAGACACGGTGTCTGTGGATGTTGTTTGCAAGGAATGGTTGAAGTCGGGCCTTGTGGAGGGGGTCAACTACACTGACTATATCAGAATTCGCGAGGGGTAGAATATATTTGAATATATTCATATCGTATTCATATTCAGTGGGTTGAATATGAATATGATACACTACAAATACGATACGGGCCCTCCGAGGTGAATATGATACGAATATGAATACGATACGCCATTTGCCGTATCGTATTCGTATTCGGCCAGCACTAATTCAATTCATCATCATTGTAGAGTGAGTGCACTATACGAAGGTACGTATGTCGACTAGCTGGCCGTACTGAAGATGTCCGGATTGCGCGGTACTTACATCTACATGTATATTCTTAATACGAAGCCTTATCTCCTCCCGGTTGTGTCCTTTCAGGTTCGGTTCGCGATTGATCGCGAGGCGACGGGGATGGCGACAGTGAATTTTGACTTAGGTTCGGATTGACATAGATACATAAACGGCACACGATATACGTTTTTGATTTTCGAGCAACGCGTCAGTCAGTCATAACTCCACTTGCCGTCCTGAATATTATCCCTGCCTGTTATGTCCCTGGAAAGTCTGCGCAGTACTAGTTTATATGATTCCTCTCTGCACTGATTTTCATTCTCCGGGAGAACACAAATGAACGGGGAATGTCCAAGACATTGCAGTGAGATCATGAGCCAAAATTGGTAGCGCCTGCCGAACTTTGCTTGAAAATCAAAACCGTCTATCGTTTTCCGTTCGTTTAGCTGTGAACACCAAATTTAGTTGTAGTAAGCACGGCTGTTATCCGTTTCTGTTGATACTTATTCAGATCAGGGCCCGGGTCTATGGTTTGCGTAAACAACTCCTTCAAACTATTACTTTTCCTCCAAAGTTGTATAAGGCTGAGAAACCATGTCTATGAAAAGTTAGCCTGAATTGAAGCTGAGGTTTACACACGATTCTGACGGCAAGAAGCTCAGTTTGGTTTGAACAACTATGGCCGTTTTTCCGGGGACTCTTGATGAAGGCGCCTGGCGGACGCCCCTAATTACGACTGCCAAAGCCCACCACGGTTGAATTTTCCTCCTTGAAAGCTGGGATCTCTCAGTGGACTCGTACCGTCCGACATGCCAATGGTGAGTCACACGGCTCTTGAATCCACCCGCCCACTCGGCATTGCCGTCGTTGGTGCGGGAATTGCCATGGGGGGCTCGCAGCCCCCCACGGCACTCGGACGAAACGGGCATCTTGTTCAGATCCGTATTATATACCTCATGCGCTCACTTTGTTGCTCGAGGCGCAAGTGGTCATCAGCGACATTTGAACAGGGCCAGTACTATGATCGAAGCGATCTGTACGAAGAACTCTTACGGCTTGCGACGGGCGAAGGCGAAGACAAATCCCCCCCTCCTCACTCAGGGCAGATTCCAACTCGACGTCATGTCAATCACTCACCACCTTTGAAACACAGTCGAACCTCGAGTGTTTTTTTGCAGTAAAAATATAAATAAAGTCGAACCTGCATTGAAGCCGTCTGAGAAGTTCAAAATTTCCTGTCGACATGCCATAGCCGCCTCGCAAACCGAACCTGAAAGCGGGAGGAGATAGTATTATGTAACCGAGCCCGCTCGCGTTCGGCGTTCCTGATTTTCTCTGTTTAAATCAGGTGGAAATCTCGAGGTCTCGTTCCCTTCTCCTCGAGTACAATTATTTCAAATGCACTCCATTCTGCCGCGCCACGCGGAAAGACGGGCGAAGGGCAAACGGGAGAAACTTCTGAGTCATACGCACTTATGCGACTCCGACGAATCGATGATTGTTAATCGAGCGTACATATAGGTACGCTCAATTGACTAGTTCCCGGAATTACATTGCGTCTCTCCGGCCCTGGCATCGACTGCCCCTTGCGGCTGTGCGGTTGTCCTGCCAAGCGCATACTATATTATATTACGGCAGGTCCCGTTCGGCGTCCGAGTTCGTAGTGAGATGGTAGAACTCCGATCAGTCCGGAAAGGTTAAGTGACGGGATGCCGACAGTGTTGCCGACACCTGGAGGCGTCTCTCTTGAAATTTCCAAGGTCAAATCCTGGCTGAGAAATTGCTGTATGCTCTTTGGGCTGACGACTCTGTTCGAGTCTAAACGAAAAAATAAATAAAATAAAGGACAACATAGCATATGTCATGAACAAATATTCAAACTCTATTTTGCGGCATACAAGCGCCCCTTTCGTCTTTTTTTCTCGTGTTCGTACGGCCTTTTTGAAGGTCCATCGATGGGTTGTAAAGGAGGCCAAAGAAACAGGAGATGAGAAATTGAAATTTTATGTTTTGGACATTACAGCTGTTCTCGAATCTAATGAGATCGATCGAATTTTTTTTAGCTGTTCCCAAAAAGGAAATTTTGGAAGACCAGTACTCTACCATCGAGTTCAGGGTAGCTTGAGCCATGTAGTGATATCCCGACAGCTATATACTACCTCCACTGCCAAAATCACACTGTGTGACGAGAAGAAAACGCGACGCGAGGAAGCTGACAGGCCACCCGTTACCATCACTGATTGGATCATCTCCCTCTTTCGCATCGCCAAATTTAATGTTTCCCAAGGGTCGAAAACCCCTACATATGTCTTACGGTACCAGGGCTGGTCCGTAGGCTGCTGGATTGGCTTGGGGAGTAAAAATTTCCTTTTTGGGAATGGCTAAAAAAAATTCGATCGATCTCATTAGATTCGAGAACAGCTGTAAAACTAATGTAAACAGTTCTCTTGGTTTAAAGGACTCGGATTCACCGCCGCAAGATTCACACCGACCAACGTGTGGCCGTCAAAACCAACTTTCCGCTATGACATTTTACCTTGAAAAGGAAAATTCCAGAATCTCCACAGTGATATGTTTTTCTCATTTTTTCCAGGTTGTATGTAGCAGCTTGAACTAGGCAAAGATACTCGAATATGTGTTCTATCTTTTTCTCTCCCATCCACGACATACCGCGGTGGCGCGCGCCGCCCAAGTCGGGAGCCGAATAGGTCCAAATGGGGCTAGATCTTTGATGGGAGTTCTACCCATCGACTCAACACTGTCGGCGTCTACGGAACCCACCGCACAGATTTGATACTGAGATTCTGCAATGCAATTGATTGGCTACTTACTCCAGAGCTCCAAGCCCTCAGGAAATCTGAGTTTTTTGAGAACTGAGGGCTTCTTTGATCCGTACCACCACCATCGTTTCTTCGACAGGCTCGTTCTGTGAAGTTCTCGGTGATTTTGGCCCGGGTCTTAGAATAGTATGTCCAAGCATACGTACAGGACTCGTCTTGTCCTCTTTTCTTGGGCTACTTCCTGCTGCTTGCGCTGGGGCCTTCGCCTTCTCTCTGGTGCTTGCTGGTCGACTCATTCCGGGGCTGTGCTTGATGGGACACGTCAGCTGCCCCGGTTCTCGGGCATTCAGTGACCGGCCATGACGCGATTGGGGAATGTGTCCGAAAAGACCGCAGGCGTATACGGGGTATTGATATATCAATGCTCCGTCAATGTCCCAGATGTGTTGATATATCATCATCTACTGTGAGAGAACAGGGCTGATATATCACTTACAGGTCCTCCCATTTGGGGCTCCTTCCGCGCGCGCGGGGCTTCGCGCGTCGCGGCGGCGGCGCATGCGCCTTCTGGTCCGTGCGTAAATGGCGCTTGATCTCGCATCACATCACACAGCTTTGTTTGCAATTGTTGCAATCACACTGCTTCCCCCTCCCACCCCGCCGCTCCACATTGGGGGGGCTCCTGGGCTCCTTACCTGGCCTGCCTCCTTCCCTGGCCTACCTTTGTATTCAGATGGTACCTCCTGCCCTCGTAGCCTGCTGCCCATCCACCCGCACCGCCCGCTGCCCGTCCGCACTGCACGCGCTACCCGCCCGCGCTGCCCGCCTGCCCGTCCGTCAGGCTCCTTCCTTGGGGCTCCTGCCCGTATATTCAAACATCTCGCCCCTCCGCCTGTGCTTCCTGCCCGCACCCGCCTGCGCTGCTTGCCCGTGCTTGCCTGCGCTGCCCGCCTGCGCCCGCCCTCCCGCCTGCGCCCCCGCAGGCCCGCGCGCTTTTATGGACCTCCACACACAATTTCCGGTACTAAGCCCTTACTTACAATCCCAGCACGCCCACTGCCGCAGCGCCGCAGCCTTGCCCGCTTCTTTCGGTGGACGCTTTCCGGGACCACCGGGCCTCCTTGCACATCTACGCTCCCATACCTAATTCTGTACACCCCCTCCGTTCTCGCCGCCTGCTGCCCACCGCCCGCCGCCCGCCTGCGCCACCCGCCTGCGCCGCCCGCCTGCGCCACCCGCCCCGCCGCCTGCGCCGCCCGCCCTTCCTGATTTTTCTGCAAGCCTTCCATACAGAGATCTTCTTTTGTACATAATGTAGTCCATATTTTTCTATATACCTGTTGCTCGTCTTTTTCTTCTGATATTATTGGTCTTGGAAGTTAAAAAAGTCTCTCAGTCCCTTCGACATTATGGTTACTAGCTCTGCTGTATTCCAAACACTTGTTTCTGTATAGGGTGTCTGGAGGACTTGGAGTGTACTATACTACACCGAAGAAAATGGATTCCAGCGGTCTATTGTTCGATCCTGGCGATGGCCTTTTTTTTTTGGCCCGACATCTATCAAGTCAAACGACAAGTCCACCTAGATCTCATCACCTTTTTTGGCCTCCTCTTTTCCATCGTTGCATAGATCATATTCATATTCGCATGTAAGGACATTGGTAACATATGGGGAACATATAAGTAAGATAAAAGGAAGGAAGAGAAAACGGGTCAGCGGTTTGATGCCCAAGACCGAAGCTTCAGTGCCTTCACGCCTAAGATGACTTGTTAGTATAGCACAGAACATAGAGCAAGAAACTGCATACCTTCTTCGCCCTCGTCGCTGCCTTTGTCGCTGCCTTTGTCGCCTTTGTCGCCGCCGTTGCTGCCTTTGTCGCCACAGCCTTGGAAGGGCCCTTCTTGCTCGCCGCCGCCTTGCCCACCGCCGATCTCGCCAACAGCGCGTTCTCTGACTTGGCATTGCGCTCCTGCGCCATCTCAGCACGTGTTCTCACCTTCGAGAACTTCGCCATGGACCCATCCGCATTCATCGTCAGCTTCCGCGCACGCTCCGGCCGGGGCGCTGGCACGATGATCAAGGGTGTCTCGCCGTCCGGATTGAAGGTGCGGCGGGCAAGGGCTCTGGCCTCCACTGCCTCCTTAGCCTCCCGCGCCTTGATCGCCTTGAGTTGCGCGCGGTTGTTATTGGTGCTGCTGTAGATTAGCATCGGCGCAGCGGGTGTAGCATTGCTTTTGTCCACGAGAGGCCCCGCGGCTGCGACGTCTGTCGCGGTATCCACAGACACGTCGCCCTCCACTCCCCTCCTCGCCCCCGCGCTCTTCTTCTTGCCCGCCTCCTTTGCCGCTGCCTCCCTCGCCGGCATCTCCTTCGCTCCCACCCCCTTTCCATCCGCCACTTTGGCCTTCGGCGGCCTCCCCCGCCGCTTTCCCGCCTCGGCCTTGGCCTTGGGCGGCTCGTTAGCCATCGGCCGAGAGCGCGGGTATGACGGAGCCGGAACCATTGCGACGGGCGTGGCATCGTTTCCAGCTGCAACCGGAGCGACTTGAGCTCCCGTAAGCCCGGGCCACAATGGGGCCGGGGGTAGATTACCAGCGGTGCCGAAAATGCTGTGAGTGCGCGCCGGGCTGCTATCGACGTGGCGGCGGAATTCAGCGAAGAGGCCATTCACCCGACTGACGTCTTCTCCAGAAGTGCCACCGGCGGTGGATGACGTGGCGAGGGGCGTCGTGTCACGGGGGTTCGCCAATGCCGCCTCGTGGAGCAGAATGCGATCTGCGGGGGTGGGGAAGGAGTACAGCTGAGATGGGGCCGCAAAAGACGTCGTCTGAGGGAGGGGTTCGGAGGCTGGAGATGGGCTGTTCCACGGGCTCGACGACGGCGGCAACTGGAGCCACGAAAAGGCAGGCGACGCAGGGCTCGCCGGGGGTAAGGGCGGCATTCCATATTCGTCGCAATTCATGGATTCCATTGCTGTGTACATGTGCTCGTCGTCGGGAAACATGAGAGTTAAGTTGTTGCTTGAAGAATCGATGGAAGGTGTTTCCTCGGTAGAGATCACAGCAGTAGCCACCGGCGACGTGGCAAAAGAGTTGACAGCAGGGATCCCCGGGACAGCGGGCACACCCGAGGCAGGCTGCGACACGGTGGGAAGGACAGCGGGGGTAAGAGTAGGCACCGCTGGTGATCCAGCCGGCGCGGGCTTAGGCTGCGTCGACTTCTTCGGCTTTTTCATACGCTTGGGTTTGTTCGGTGCCTCTGGCGCTTCGCCTGTGGAGACAGCGTCGCCTGCAAGTCTAAAGGCTGGGTCGAGGGGTTCCTTAGCTGCAGGGATCGAAGCCGGGTCCAACGCTCGCTCATGGCGTATTTCCGCAGCTTTAGTGGCATCAGTGAGTTGGTTTGGATGAAGGGTGACACAACGCACGAAAGCAACGCTTCAGAAACTCTTGGAAAGGGACCGAGATCGCTTCATCGAACGAAGCATGAGCAGCCTCGAAGTCGAAGCCGTTGGGAGACAAGCCGAAGGAGACACTGATCAAGGAAGCTGACATCAGTCATCCACAGACGCCTACTTCCCAATTTGGGACTCACATCTTCATACTCAATTCGCCGCCTAAGCGCGGATTCGGACCCCCCCAAACCGTGAACCCATACCAACCAGTCTTCTTCTCGATGATACTGTGGACCAGTTTCACCACATCCCACGACTCGTCGATAGATCTAAGCCAGAGCGCAATGTCAAGATCAAAATCAAAGGCGACTGAGAAGAAATGTGCGTACGCCTGAAGTTCTGCTGGGGTACGAAGGGGCTGCCCGTCTTTGTCGTCGCCTAAAACAACGTCACCCGCCTTTTCTTGCTCGATGATGGCTGCAATAGCAGCCAGCTCGTCGTCGTTAGCCTCCGCAAATAAGGCCTTCACCACCTTCGTCCGCAGACGCATCCTTTTTGCCGCGGCGTCCTTGATGCGGGAAACCTGGACCGAATCCGCTTCGTCAACCCAGTTGTCGACTGCTGGTGCCATGGACTCTTCGTTCAACGAATCATGACCTTCGTGAGTCAGCTCCTCGCGGATTTGTGTCTTGTTACGCATCTGGAACACCTCGATCGGCTTGTGGACGCGCTGGCGCGTGGGCTTGGCCTTGAACAACGCGCGCGCGAGACTATTGACAGACTTTTCGTGCTTTGCGGAAGGGCCGGAGCGAACCTTCGCGCAATTATTGCGAAAATAATTTTCAAGCTGCTACGTTTGGGGTCAGTGATGTCGGCGCGTCGCATACGAGGAAAAGATGCGACTAACCTTCTTTCTAGCTACCATCGCATTCCCGAGTATGGCCAGTTGCTCTTCGGTCAGTTTTGGCGCCCTGGGAGTGCCAGGGACTGGATAGCCAAGAGCTGCCTGCTCGGGGAAAAGGTGAAACCAAGCCGCAAACATTGGTCCCCAAAACTTGTATAGTTTACCCTCTCCGCGGCGGCGGATGAAGTCGGGCATCTGGGTCTCGAAGAAAGCGCGCTGGGTAGCATCGTGCCAAGTTTTTGGTGCCATTGTAGATGGAAGAAGGTGAAGTATGTGGTAGAGTGGTGGGGTATTTGACACGAACGCAGGTCCATTTCTCTGATACATCAACAGCTTTTCTCCAAGGTGCGCAACTTTTCCCGTATTTCCCCCAAATTTTATTGCGATCACTCTCTTATTTTTCCAGTATCGCGTTGGTATACGCCCATATTGCCTACCTTTCGACCATTGCGTTGGTAATTGGACGCCAATCGCTACTCAAAAAGGCAGGTCAACGTTCCCAAACGAGAAGTCTCTACTAACCCCAATGATGAAAACTTCCATCAGGTGTTTCCGGCTCACCATGCGAAAAGCTGATATCGCGCAAGATCTCCTCATGGTTACCGATATACCGGATGGAACTGAAATCTCCCATGCTCGCACCACGAGACCCCGGACTTGAAGCCCCCTTATCAAGGCGAGCGCAGTCCCACCCACTTCATCAGATCCCCACCATGACTGACCTGTCTGCCCCCAACCCCGCGAGCAACGCCTCCAACCCTCAACAAGAGCTGGCCGCTTTGGTCAAGCGGGTTTCGGAGCTGTCGCAGATGGCTCTCGATATGACCCGCCTCTGCATCGACGTCCAGGGTCAGTCTTTTCCTCACTCCTTATTTAATACATTGCTGACTCCAACACAGCGGTCGTTCCAGGTATTTCCTTGTCGCGCCAGGCGTTTGAGATGGCACGAGTGTGCCTTGATCTACGCAGTACGTCGCCTCATCCCGTTCCATCTCACGTCTCATCTGCATTTTAGCCGGCATCCCTGAGGCTTTTGCGAGGGCCACTGGCGTTGCTTCTGTTGAGCCTGTTCCAACCTCTGCAGGCAGTAAGCCGCATCCTCCTCATCCATTCAAGCTCTGACTGACATGCCCCTGTAGTCGATTGGGTCGAAGAACCGGCGCCCACTCCAGCCCAGATGGAGTCGTACTTCCCACCTGGTCTCGGCGACGACATGGCCTGGCACGTTGTCTGTATCGGACGCGAGCCGGGGTTGTATTCAAGCACGTATGTATTTTCACTTCATCTTACATTTATTTGGCTGATGTCGACTCAGCGATGAGGCGGACCGTCAGATCACCGGCGTGCCGAACCAATTCCGCCAGAAGAAGTCGTCCCGCCTCGAGGCTCTGGCTTTCTACCGTTTGAGGTACGACAGTGGCCGGGTGCACAAGATGGTCGCCATGCCCGTCGAGGCCTCTTCCGCCGTGCTCGCGCTCGCACCGCCTTCGGCTGGGTATGCATAACCGGTATGCTGTTTTTTTCTTTTTCACTGTCTATTTGCTCATCGAACCACTTTCTTCCAGCGATGGCTACAAATTTTTCTCGTCGTGCTAGTCGGAGCCCGTCGTCCTTCAATTGCTTGTAGACACTTAGTACTTAGTAGTTGTCGTCATTCAATGCACGCGTTCCTCTTCTGCCTTCCTCTGTTGAAACATCCGTGCAATCAAATCTTTGAAGGCAACAATTCGACATTGAGACACAAGTGACAAAGAAAACACACGGAGTTAAGATGGTACGGCATTAATTCAGTATCTGGATAGATCTGGATAGAACCCAGTGGGTCCCACGCACGCAACATCTCCTTCGAGGTCGGTTAGCAAGTTAGTCGTCACCCACAACCACTCCATCACGGATCTCATATCCGTAGATCCGTGCCGCCCTGTGCGCCTTGATGATGGCTGCCCGCCAGGAGACAATCACCCAGTGCCTGTCGGCATCAACGCCACCTCCGCCGACATATGGCCTTAAACGCCATGCCGCTGCCTCCTCCTCTGTGGGCGGAGTGAGTGGTGTAGCGTTCCGGCGAACAATCTGCATTAGAGTGGCCTGCGCAGGGCTCAAGTCGTTCGTGTCTCGGGGCCGAGGCGGCGCGGAGGGTACTGCCACTGAAGATCTACAATATAATATTTAGCACACATTTTTAACGTCGCACACTGAATTTCGGGAAATCATAATTTTCAGAACTCACGCACCCCAGGGAAGTCAATTTATTCGTGCGCTCGAGGACAGAGTCTTTTGAGGGAGATCGAGGGGGGGGGGGGGGAATGGGGATAGCGCGACACCTGTAGCGAGTGCAGCCAAAGCCTGGCTCGCGATCCGCTCGTCTGAGTTCGGGGACGCCGCCGTGCCCAATGCGCCCCTCTCCGAGGCTCCCATAGTCGGAAACCAAAGGTTTACGTTGCTGCGAGCGCGATAATCCCAAAACGATGGTTCGTGGGATGGAACGAGGGACAACGATGGCTCATAGGAGGGAACAATCGCACTACCCAATGTGCTCTTTGAGATGCCGGCGTTGTTAATGCCTATTTCTTGAGGCCCGTCCTCGAGCTGGCTGGAATCACGCTGAGCACTTCCCGGATGGGGCTTAAACAGAGGCACGGTAAATTTAAAAATGGTAAAGTTAGTATCAGTTGCGCACCTTCCAAGCCTCACTGTTTCCACCCTCCTCGAAAATGCTCGCGCTTGCTGAATAACATTCCACGGGTTGAGTCGGTGGATCCCACCGGCGTTTGTTGATTCTTTTTCTCGCACTACGGAACCATCAGTAATTACTGAAAGCCGACTCTTTAAGGAGCGATACATTTTTTCCGCAGCTTGAACACGCCGACGTTCACGAATATGAGGATTTCTGTGACTCAAATAAACCAAAATGAGGGTAGAAAGATAATGCAGGACAGCATACCTTGAATAATATTTTGCCGATGCTTTGCGGTGGCTTGCAGCCCTTTCTTCTGCTGAAAGCCTAGGTCCAGGTGCGTCTTCGAGGTCTAAAACGGTTCAAGGGAATACACTTACTTGGGGCTATACGTTGCATTCGGATCCGGAATGATTTTGCGCTGACTCTTGCGTTTTGCCATAGTGGTAAGACTTGAAAGCTTGTTGTGTAATAATGTTTGTACTCATGCTTCAGCGTGTTCGAAACATCCTCCGTTCAACATCTGATTAACCTGCCAAACTCCAGGTATTCTGTTGTCCGGTTCATGCCAGTAAGTTGTTTTCTTCGATCCTTTCATCCGAGAGACCAATTCATATGAATGATATGGGCCCTGCGCACTTTTCCTGACTTTCGACCCCCCCTTGTTTTACAAATTCCAGGTGTCTATAAACTTGTTTTCGATTGCTAAACATGTTCTACAGTTGCTGTTATCCGATCCCTGCAGTACAACGGATCCTACAAGCCTTTCATTCTCAGCTCAACACAATTCAAAGTAGACGGAATACATGGATACCGGCCACAGGAAAAGTGTCCACAGTGAACCGGTCTATGCATCTAATCCGCTTCAAGTTGTAGCTGCATGCGGAAACGGTCCCATTGCCCAATCTTCGTCCTTATTCTCCATTTTCCTGATTATTGACCTCAAAGTTAAGCTTAACTTTACCTGCTATCGATTTCAGGCGTGATTATAAGGTCTACTGTGGGCTCCAAATTTCTTCGAAGGCCTTTTCTAAGCTACACGACTCCAGTCAATTTTCGGACCAAATTCCCAAAATGGAAGATCTCCCTCTACGCCCACTGATCTCCCTCTTACGCCCACCCATCATCCACGTAAATCGTCGCTTTGCGTCTCAGTGCTACAGCATGCCGGCGCGTGTTTTGTTCTCCGTCGTTGCTTGGCTACCACCACCATCTCCTCCCGTGAGTTTTTTTTCCCCGTCTTTTTCAGCTCTGTCTTGTCAGCGTCACGTCGCGTCGCGTCGCACGTCGTTCTGGGCGGGTATAGACCTTGCGAGTCGAGCGCAGAGCCGTACGCTGAGGCCTTACCGCAGTCCCTATGGCGGAGCTGCGCTCGATTTTCAAGGGTTTGACGCTGCCGGGAGGCTCTGGCTCTGATTCGCCCATCTCCAATTTCGCCATGATTGCTAACCAAGCTATATTGCAGGGTTGGGATGCAGCGGGTCACCCGCAGCGGGGTGACGTTCGCCGCATGGGAGCTAGATGCGGTGACACTCCCTGCACGCTCCGTCGAGGTAATCAAGACCAGCGTCTGCCTTGACAGCATCGTGCAGGGCGCCCTGGCGGCAGCGGATGAGCATGCCGCACAGTTCGACGATGACACTCTTATGCCGGAGGAGGCAGACGATTGGGAGGACATACTCGAGCTCTGCTCTGGGCCCCAATCCCCGCTATCCAGCGTGTCGTCCTCGCCGATGTCAAGCACGCCATCCTCACCTTCTGTTACACCTCACCCTTCTAGACCCCCCAGCCCATCGCTTTCGCCACTCCCGCCACAAGACCCTGGTCCCTCTACGGGAGGTATCCACAAGCAACGCCAGAAGAACCGCGCTGTTCTCCGTCGCCAGGCACGGCGCCACCTCGCAGCACCCCACACACCATTTGACCGCCGCCCCAATACTCGCTATTCTCAGAAGTACCGCGAGCAGCCGACACACAGCGCTAATGTCGACAGCGCCAACGTACCGGCGCCTGGTGCGGGGGCGTGGATAGGCCGGCGCTCAAAGCCGTGCCAAGGGAGATACTACACACTGCCCGAGCTTGAAGAGCTTGGGTGTGAGGTTATAGAATGGAATGGCCGGTATGCTCACCGCCACTCTGTTCCCTGTCCGCCGTTGATCTTCATCATCAGGGACCCCAAGCTTATCGTCGATGCTGAGGGACGTATCATCGCCGTTTTGCTTGGGACCCCCGATGACGAGGACTGGCCTGATGTCGTCAAGGAAGCTCAGAACGCTTTCGCGCGTGCACGTCGCAGTGCTAGGCGTCATGGTGTTTGGCCTCATGGACCTTCTCATCGCCGGGGACGTTATCTCCCGCTCACGAGCGGTGCCTCTTTTGGCGGTGGACAAAAGGTATGTCTCCCCTCTCTCCTGACTTAATCATTTGGCTCAAAACGTCCTGCAGCGCCTGGGGAACTTGCGCAATTCCAGGTACATTCGCCGCCTCCTCCGCCGTCTCCTCCGCAATTCAGCAATTCGCCGATTTGCGGGCTTCCAGTCGGGTGCGTGAATCTTACGACTGCTAACTCCATTTACTAACACTTTTCCAGCCGGACTGGCCATGTACGCTCCGAAGCTCTACCGATATTACTGTCGTACCTTTAAAGCCCTTTATAAACACCACCCAGAACTGATCCTCAATTTTTCGAATTCGGTTTTCCCCGCCGCGACTTTCAATTGCGGCCCGGATGCGGTCACATTCGACCATCTCGACCATCTGAACCTTAGCCATGGCCTGTGCGGTATCACATGTGTGGGCGACTTCAATTCCAAACTCGGCGGCCACCTCCATCTGAAACAGCTTCGACTCATCATCGAATTCCCTAGCTCGGCGTCGATACTAATCCCTTCGGGCTTCCTTGACCATGGCAACACCCCCATCCAACCCGGCGAGACACGCCACTCGTTCACACAATATGCGGCGGGCGGATTGTTTCGCTGGGTTGCGTACGGGTACCAGTCGGCCAAGTCCCTCTTGGCTACCCGGGGCGGCAAGGAGGCGAAGGACGGCTTTGATGGGGTTCCTGGGGAACGGTGGAGATGGGCCCTAGACTTATTTTCCAAGTACGAGGAACTAGATGGGGATCGGATCGCAGCCAGTAGATAGATCTAATCAATATATGCTATTCTTTTTGGATGAATTTATATCACACGAGACGGGGCCGGATATCTCCTATCACCACTGGAGCATTATAAATTAGAGAAGAAAGAAGAATCGGTAACAAAATGCCCGAGGCAAGCACCCAAACTGATGAAGTTCTCTTCGATGCCGTCGTGCGCCAGTTTAAACAAGGTATTTTATTATCACCTCAATAAAAGTACTTGCATACAATTTAAACAGAAGCGATTGATTTCCTTGAAGGGCGTAGCAAAGGGCCGCTGAGCGCTGCAATGATGGAATGGTTGGGGCAGAACCTTGTGCCAGTAGCGGCGTTGAAGCCGATGCCGTTCGATGATTTGACCCCGGAGGAGAAGGCGCAGTTGGCTGAGATGAGGAGGGCCAGTGTGGCTGAGCTTATGCGGAAACGGGAGCAGGGGGACCGGCGGAAGATTGTCGCTCTCAGACCTTGGCTCAGATAGGAAAGATGGTAGATATGGTCCGATCTGTTATCCCAAACGGGATGCACAGCATGATTGATCTTTGTGCGCTTCTTCTCACTCAACAATGCGCGCCGTTCCACTCCTCAGTTCTTCCCCAATCACCATGGACCCCTCAACTCGGGTGAGTTTTTCACCTCTGGCTATGGACAACGACTCAGCAATGGACAGGATCTTGTCCTGCAATCGATCCGCGACCTCGAGTTCAATCCCCGGCCGATTGACCGACCTTCCGAATGCGCGATGTGCACCAAAAGACCTACGCTCCGTTGCCTGTACTGCTTTGACCCGCAGTTTCTTTGCTCCATGTGCATGGTTGAGCAACATGCTAAAAACCCTTTGCATCGAATTGAGGTAGCAAAATATTCGTTGTTCGTTTGGACTCAACTAAATCAGCCTACACCGCAGATGTTAACGACCACCGGTTTTGAGGGAGTTACTCTCAAGACCGCTGGGCTGCGCATCCAGCTAGGGCACCCTCTTTACGACTTCTGCACCAAACGGATCCCCGACAACGACTTCGTGATTCTTGACGCCGACAGGCTGCACGAGGTGGCACTGGACTACTGTGGTTGCAGCAACCCCATTCGCACGTGCGGCGCTCAACTCCGTGATGCCCAATTCTTTCCATCTAGTGACACCGCCCCTCGGACCGCGGTAGCATTCAAGATGGCTCAAATGGCCCAGAGCGGGGTCGTGCCCACTACCATGCAAGTCATCCGCCATCGCGCTAGGCGCTGAAATTGTGTAGACTGTAGTTACATGCGCAGAATACAATCACGCGCGACCCCTGCGGATTTTCGAGGATCTCCGACGACCGCATGGATAGCTAAGTCATGTAATGCGTTCTAAGGATTGGTCTGATGTTATTCCAGATCCTTCAGAGCCGAGATTGAGATTGGGTGTATGATGGCTTAGCCCCGAAACTGTCAGTGTGTGCGTGCTATCTCGTGTGCATGCTATCTCATGTGCGTGCTCACTGCTACATATCTCGTGTTTTTCTTTGATAACGCATTTTAGATTCCGGAGCTTGGAGCCGAGATTGTGCGCGTGAAAAATGGGTAATGCTTGCCTCCGAGTTTATGCGCGTGATATAACCTGAAATCCGCTCCCATTTCGCCCTCTGTCATGGAGGATCCAAGCGATTCAGATGTCTCATACTTGGACGCACCTCGCAAGCCCAAGATCAAGCTACGCCGCCTTCCACGCAAGCGTTTGCCACCGGTCGAGGACGACAACGACGACATTCCTGTCAATTACAAAGAGACCTGGCGATCTGGGGCGTCATCGATGTGGAATGTGAACACGAGTACGCTCTATGAAATTTTCTAGCTTCGTCACGCCCAATCTGATTATTGGCAGGGCTGGTTCGGCTGAGGCCAAGGAGCGGGAGGCCCACTCCGAATGGCTCAATTCCACCTGTTGGGTTACGAAGGAGAGCCAAGAACGCGACCAGCAGCAACGCGAGCAACAGAAACGCGAGCAGTCGTCGTTGGCCAAGCCTCGAAAGCAAATTCATCGCAGGTTCGTCTCATTGTCACCGAATACACGTCCACCGACTGACATTTATCACTTAGGCTAAGTAGTCCTCCCGAGGCCTTGGACATGGAGGAGAACACTGAGTGACTGGCTACATGGCGTGCCTACCAATGTTGTTAAATTGAATATATACATTTTTTGGTCGACATCTCCCGGTGTTACTACTGAGCAAGACAAAACAACATATATTTGTATCGTATGTATACTGAGACTACAACTTGGTGGCGACGCGTCTGCGCAACTTGGTGACGCGTCCGCGGCATCTATCGCAACGGAACGCATCATCCTCGTCCTCCACGGGTACCAGAGCGGGGATCTCGGCGAGCTCCTCTGCAGTGAGAGTAACAGGGGGGCGGTTGAGTATCGCCACTCTTGAGTCGGAACGAGCTGTCGTAGCTGATGTAGAGAAATTTTCTGCCAGGAGAGGAGGGGATTAAGCAGAGAGCGGGGATAAATCTGAATCTGTGTACGCACGGGAAAAAAATTGGATCAGTATGTTCGTAGAAGATATAATCCAGGGGGCGACCGTTGCGTTATCCATCAAAATCGACCCACCCGGTGTGTCCGTGAGAAACCTGTCAATCAATGGGGGGTCGGGGCGGGCGGAAATGTTTTAAAACATCAACCCCACCTGCTTTTTCTTTCGGAGCTGAATCCAGCTCACATGCTATTTTGCAATTTGCTCAGAATAGGCACAATCTTGTTCAAAAACTCTGAGACTTGGCAAGTTGTGAGCAACTTTGTGCACGGCTCACCACTGTTGATTGACAGGTTTCTCACGGACACACTGGGTGGGTCGATTTTGATGGATAACGCAACGGTCGCCCCCTGATATAATCCATATTCAGGTGTCGCTCCCCAGTTTGGAACGAGACTGAGGGAATATTTAGTCAAGGAATCATAATTGAGTGTCGACCGAGGCCTACCTGACATGGTGGTAGTACTAAACTTGCGATTATTGATCATCAACACTCGAGGCCCATCAGATCACGTATCCGTTGATCATCTTTCCACTCCTTCTTTTGCGTGTTTCGTTGCGCTGCGCGCGACATGGCGCCTGGCCGCTGGGATACCGTGCTCATCCTCATCTTTACCACTCACTTGCTCAATGGCTAGTCGTGCAAAACGAGCCCGGCGCGGTCGAGGTCACGGCCACATCGACATCCCTGCATCTCCCCCACCCCGGTCACAGTCTACTGGCCCCCCCGTGCCCACGCTCAATGCGACGTTCCTGCGCGAGACTGCCCGTATGGGTGTTGACGGCTCCATCAAGCAAGACGTCCGTATCTTGGCTGTACCTGCCTCACCTGGAAGGGCGACTGGGACTCGGTCTCTTTTTCCCG
This sequence comes from Mycena galericulata, assembly GCA_029289565.1. NCBI lineage: Eukaryota > Fungi > Basidiomycota > Agaricomycetes > Agaricales > Mycenaceae > Mycena > Mycena galericulata. Next base: position 60,309 of record JARKIA010000236.1, read on the forward strand.
ATGCGCCAAGGCAACGCTCTGCGAGTTGCCCCGCTCCTCATCACGTCTTCGATCTACTCGAACAGGACAATGTTTACAACGCTGCGCCCGTCAATCCTGATCTCGATGACGATGCACCTCGTGAGATGCGTGATTCGGTACGTGCGAAACGGATGCGTCTGGGCTCATCTCACACATGCTCGCAGGATCATCCCTTGCGGGAATGGGTGAGGGAGGGGAGAGAGGAATGTTTGAAGGAGCTGCTGTACAGTGAGGGCCGGGGGGTTCATCGCCAATACACCATCTGTCCAGAATGCTGTGTTGAGAAGGCAGAATATCGATGCAGGGCATGCGTGGTCGGCGGTGAACTTGTCTGCAAGGCCTGCGTCATCAAGAGGCACCAGCCTCATCCTTTCCATGCGATTGAGGTGCGTACCTGCGCTGAGTCTCCCTGCCTTAACGCTTAACTGTCTCGCAGTATTGGACCGGTGAATTCTTCGAGGATCGCTCGTTGAAGGACCTTGGTCTTCGGATTCAGCTCGGCCACTGGGAAGGCCAGGATCGACGATGCCCTGTGCCCATTCCTGCGCCCGGCGATGACTTCGTTATCGTCCACGATCACGGTGTCGCTGAGGTGGCGCTGGATTTCTGTGGCTGCGGGGGTGGATCCCACATGAAGCAGCTCCTTCGTGCAGGGTTTTTCCCAGCCACCATCCAGGCGCCGCGGACCGCATCCACCATCTCCGTGCTGCGACGGTTCCACCTACTTTCTTTCGAGTCCAAATGCTCTGCGTATGAGTTTTACCATAGCCTGGCCCGTGAAACGGACAATACAGGTCTTCATCCTGCGAAGGCGAGTCTCTCTCTGGGTTAAGGTGGGGATGATGGCGCTGACAACAATTCAGGATCACTACCATGAGTTTCTACGCATGACAAGAGAATGGAGGAACCTTCAGATGCTGAAACGCGCTGGACGTGGACACGCCGCCACCGGCGTTGATGGAACTCAGCCAGGGGAATGCGCACTCGTGCCCTGCGTGTCCGCAACCCGGGAAAAATCTACCTCCTAATTGGAAGGATGCTCCCGAGGAGAAGCAGTGCGTATCTCGCTCTTCAGTCAGGAATGCGCTGACAGTTTTAACCTAGGTTCCTCTACGCCTTGTTCCTTGCGATGGACACCAATTTTCGTCTCAAACGCAAGGACGTCTCGACGGAAGAGGCTGATCCCGGTCTCGGTCCGGGGTGGGCTTTCTTTTGCGAGGTTTCCGCGTATATGCAGCACTTGGCCGACAATTGGGATCAGCCACAGGAGGTATATACATTTTTTTCCGTGTACTCATCGTGTTCTGATCGGAATCAGAGGAGTACCTGCGTTGCGCACGACGCTGTAGACAAGCCAGACCGGGAGGCTCGCGGCACAGCATCATCGGGCATCGGCGCTGTCGATTGCGCTCGTCACAATATGAAGCGCCCCAACGTGGTAGGGGATCTGCAGTTCGGCGAAAGGTTAGCTGGTCTCAAGAGGTGTCCGATTCGCTAGCCGAGCACACCATCAACTGCACGTGCTCGAAAGGCACCTTCCATATCGGGTTGTTGATATCACAAACATTGGAGTTCTCCCACACGGTGACCACGAGCGGCGACGCGTCCCGCCCGGCCTACGACGTGTCCATCGGTTCCCTGGTGCCCACCTTGCCTGATATGGAGTAGCAGACATGTCTTGATGCTCCTTAACTCTCTGAAACAACTCGACGACCCACGTAACAGAGCCACTGTGAAATACCAACAAACCACCAATTCTGGTGTAAATACTGCCGATAATACCCCTTCCTCACATGTAAATGAACTCTGTACATTCCAATACCCCCAGAATGTTTTCTTTCAACTCTACTCTGCCTTTCCTTGCCCTCCGCCACTATCGCATTCAGCTGGGACAATAACCGCAGATTCATGAACAGCAGTCAACGTTGGCGGCTGAAATCTCAAGGGGCTGCCCGAAGTGCTTCAAACAATTCAAGAAAGGAGAAGTCCAAAAGAATTTGAGAGACCCTATCACATCGAATGCTTGCAAAGGTGTGTTCTCATCATTATGTACCACTACGCACCTCCCAATGCTCCTTGCTTCCCACCTCACATTCAAGGTCATAAACGCCTTGCGTAGAGCCCTCCGAGATCACGTAGCCATGGCGCTAACAAAGAGAATGAAAGGGGTTGCTGTGTCGAGCCCGCGGCGCATGGAGCGCGCGTTGAAAGCCAGGAAGCTTGTTTATTGATTCTTACGATGCGGGGGGTTTCCAAAAAATTCCCTTACATACTTAAACATCTATACAATCTATATAAATATTTCCAGATTTTTCTATAGCATACATCGCGCATACAATCCGAATGGAATCCAACACTGGCGAGACGTCCAAACAGAGACGAGCCCGATATGGAAGGTGCTTTTCGAGCACGTGCAGTTGATGGTGTGCTCGGCTAGCGAATCGGACACCTCTTGGCTGGTCTTGTCTTTCACATGTACGGAACTTCTCTAATGCGTATATCAGGTATCTCAACATGGACTATATGTTCTTTGTGAGCATCACAGGAACGGACCTCATGCGGCTCTACGTATCGTACGACATTGCCTGTCAATGGCACAAGAACATCTGGATTCGCATGCTATCGTACAAGTCGGAGATCCAGTACCTGGGCGAGGGGAAGTTCGTGACGTTTCTTGTCCCCAAGTTCCACCTCCCTGCACATATCGAGGAGTGTAATCTTCGATTCTCCTTCAATCTGACTCGCGATGTCGGCCAGACGGACAGAGAGGCCCCCGAGCGCGGGTGGGCTAACGCTAACCCCTTGGCCGCGAGCACCAAGGAGATGGGGCCTGGCGCAAGACGCGACACCCTCGACGACCACTTTAACGATTGGAATTACAAGAAGATTATCGCGCTGGGTATGTACCATAGTCATTGCCTTGAATCGATTGAGACTAATGTTGTTGTGTCAGGACGTGTAATGTGCAAGAAGGTCGAAGATGGCGTACCCGTGATGGTCGAGATGAAGGCAGCGCTGAAGGAGCTCGAGGCGTCACTGGAGCCGGCGGTGCTGGGGACGGAGGAGGGGCCGGTCGCAGAGTGGACAAAGATGGCGGAAAAATGGGAGGAAGATCCGGAGGCCCCGAATCCCTTCCAGACGTTGCGGAAGGACGAACACCTTGCGAAAGTGCGGCACGACTTGGCGGTCGAGGCCGCGGCGCGACACGTAGCGGGGAGGGAAGACGCGACAACAGTACGAGAGGAGATGCACATCACAGAGGTGATCTCCATGGGACTGCAGATGGAGGAGCAACAGTGAGTTTTTCATACCTTCCTCGCATGCCGAGTCACTGACATGGCGATCCAGACGGGTATTGCGATTCGACGTAGCCGCCACTGGTCAGCACCCTACAGCTGATCAGAGCAGGACGATGGTGGAGCGCACCAGCAAGCTCCGCCGCAAGATCCTGGCCTGGATCGATATCCAGCGCGGGTTCTTCCCCGTGGTCGACGCCCTTCGTGCCCGCGAGGATGAGGCGCGCGCACGAATCGCAAAGACGCAGCCGATTCCCGGCGTCCCGGTGTACGACCTACGGCTCTGGCTGCCGTCCGCGATCATGAAGCAGCCAGAGGAAGCTCGTCGCGAGCAGTCCATTGTCATGCAGGACGCTCAAAACTACGAATACCGGCTTCGTGTGGGGCAGGCGAACGAATCGCTGCACGAGATTCGTCGCCAGCTTCTCGTGCGCACGCACCTATACAAGTACAAGGACGTGAATGCGTGGGGCGTTCGCCAGAACATGCGGTCGAGCGAGAAGATTGAGGTGTGCAATGACCGCGTCCGACGAATGGCTGCGCAATACCGCGCGGCCCGCGGTGCTCTCGTGGTATTAGGGCGCGTGCTGGAGAACGACGAGTGGGAGAAGACGTTGCGGCCGTTGGCGGACACGGACCTCCGGGGAATGCCCCGCGCAACGTTTGCAGACCCCGAGCGGCAGAAGGGTGCGCCGAAGGGCAAGAAGCGCCGGATGCAGAAGCGCAAGGGCCCCAAGCCCCCGACAGAGGTCTCGTGGATCTGGATCGCCCAAGCGGAGGGCGCGAAGCCCGGTGAGTCGGCAGCGATGAACGAAGGTGTGTGTTCTCCTGCCTACTCTTCCTCCCAGCAATGGCTGACAGCTTATCCTGTATAGCCTTGAGGATTGAATGGGCGAAGGCACGCGCGCGCTTCCTCTGCTGGAGGGAGGAGATCGACCTCCTGGAGGAGGAGATGCGACGCATCCAGCAGTTTCTAACCTGGCGTTCGGTTTGGTGGCAGGATCGGGTGGACGTTCGAGGGCTGCCGGATGGTGCCCAGCGCGAGGGGGAGACTGCATACGCGTTGCGGCAGGCCAAGCTCAGCCGCGACCGGTGCGCAAAATTTGCCCAGCTCTGGTCCCACCTTCCCGAACTCATTGCCACGGGGCGTGAGGGTCAGGTTGCGGCTGCAGCGAACGCGCTGTGAGGGCTGTATGCGCCCTGCGCATGCCCTCTCGTCTCAAAGGAGCTACAAACGACTCCAATCAGGAACGATGAAGTATAACACCAGATGGATTTTCCCGGAAAATCGGTTCAAGTTCCACCCAAATAACCGTCGCCATAAAATGATTTTATAACCCAAGACCTCCATACTCCAAAAAGCCAATAAAACCTGCGAAACCGGGCCCACGAAGACGCGAATTGTCTGGATTTTCCCGGAAAATCCACCTACGACGGCCGAATTCAACAGATCTTTTGGAATAATTCCGCCATAACCCAACCTACCAGCACTTTCTAAACCCAACCTAAAACCGAACCCATCGCTTAGACCACCCACGAGACCCAATAGGCAGCAAATCACCGGATTTTCCCGGAAAATCCACCTACGACGGCCGAATTCAACAATCTTTTGGAATAATTCCGCCATAACCTAACCTACCAGCACTTTCTAAACCCATCATAAACCGAACCCATCGCTCAGACCACCCACGAGACCCAAATTTCCCGGAAAACATGGTTGCACGACCATGTGGACCCCGGAATCTGTACTCAGGACCGGTGTGGGGACCCGCAGTGACTCGGGAATCAACCGGGACCGTTTACTGACTCCTTCAGACTCGGTTTTCTCCACATGGTGCGCTCAAAACGGAATAAATGAGGCATATTTTCCCGGAAAATTCACTTTTTCCCGGAAAATTCTCTCTCGCCTAGTCAATTTCGGTTGCGGGAGACGAGTCGGCCGGACCTTACGAGTCATGGACGACTAGGGAGCTCCGAAATGGTATAAAGAGGGTAACAGTAGCCTAGTTTAGGTAGCGAACCTCCGGGGGTCAGATTCCCTCCCACTTGTAACAAAGCGTTCTGCGCCCCTTCAATTGGAGTTCCCTCACACACACACACATTCTCTCTTGCTTCTCAGAGGCATTATAACTCCCACCCTAGGACCCTTCTCCAAAGAGGCTCACACACACACATTTACGACACTCGAGCCCAGTGCACCTTCCTGCGCGAACTCATCCTTCTGTAGCAGTGGGAACGGACTCGAGGAAAATTGGCAAATCGTCGACACGACTGAAGTCGTACCCTGGCGAATTACCCCTCCAGGAATACTGCACAACTCCGTTGACGTTGCAGTCATCTTCGAAACCATCCCCTTGGAAGGATTCTCTCGATAAACCACGCGTACTTGAGGCCATAGGAGGGCAAGTCGCCGTGTAAACTCGAAGAAGAAGGCTACGGACCGTTCCCGCCTAAGGATCATCCCTAGGAGCGCGATATTTTCCCGGAAAATCCGACGAAGAAACGGTTACATTTCGTTCTTTTGACCCATTTTTGCTAACATCCCAAGGGACATACATCCCATTCCACGTTCCACCTACGCCCCACGTTATAAAGTGGATTCCACCCAATAACAAACCCCCTTTGGCCGAACGACGCTACCCTTGACCACCACCAGCTCACTGCCGTAGCACCGCGGTCCTTATCACAGCGCCAGTGGCACTCCCCACCTCGGTGGAAGTTGGCGTTAACGTGGATGCAGAGGATGTCGATTCTGCCGAGGAGAGTGATGACGAAGGGGCATTCACCATCCCCCTGGCATCCAGCGACGCCGTGATTAACGCATTATATCTCATAGACTAGTAGTTGTACACAACCCCCCTACACTTGTAATTTTTTCGAATTTTATGCGTATTTTTCTTGAATTTACGAGCTCATCGTGTGGGACGACGACGAGCAAGTGGTCGTCGTCGTGTTCCCAATATGGCTGCTTAGGTAAGATTCCAGCCAAACAAAGGCATACCCTTGCTCGTCGTGCAGAACAACGGCGGCATAGGCCTGCACATCGTTGGCTTGGCTGGAACTACTCTATGGTTGATACATTGTGGTAAGCCTACGACAGTCGAAGTTTATATATCAGTACTACTCGGAGTTCGTGGGCAGCTGATATATCACTCCCCCAGACTCAGGTGAAGACCGAAAACTATCCTGCATGGTGTCCTCGTCCTTTCTGAGTCCAGCCCCGAACAGGTTTCTCTCGGAACTTTCCTGCTGGTCGACACCATGCTTGTTCTATCAGGAGAGCCTTGTCTCATACTGGTACCAACTGCTATTCCTCATTGTCGACATTAAAAATGTTCGACATACCGCACGCACAGAATGCCTTGAGCATTTTCTACGGGAGGAAACAGTCTTCTGCCCGATCACGGTTCTGTCCTTCTTGAGTAAAATCCGGGGTAGAGTTACGACATGTGGCGGGCTCGCCGGATATTGCTCAGGCAGGTCGAACTTTGTAACGGCTTCGTCAGGCGTGACGATAACTCGCCGGGAGAGCCCGAGGTCACTGAAGTGCCCGACACGCAAATGGAGTCCCCTCTGGTTCAATCTGGGGGAGTGATGTTGGTCTGTGCCACACTCCACGTTCCGAAATGACGTTAAACTATGCTGTTGAGTCCTGCCTTGGTAAAGCAGGTTCGCATGTGGTGACTCAGCCACAGCTCATCTTGGCAGTCCGAAATGACCTAAAACTATTTTTGCCAAACCCCGTGCAGGGTCCCTTGTGGATAGGCGAAAATAAGATGGGGGACTGCTTATCAAAACCACCCGAATAGACCGGCAGGTCTCAGGGCACCCCACGCCTCGCACCTTGTTCGCTCCATGTGCGCGGTGGTTAGTCGTCTCGGCGGCGAGACAGAGAGTCTCCATGGATGCGGATCCGTACGAGGTGCCAGTCCTCAAACGAAGCAGCCAGGGAGGCAACGGGAAACTGCCCTAGAGTCGGTGGGTGGCGGGCCGTGGCGTGTGGAGGTTAGTAGCCCCACATGGCTCGAGAGTACTAAATCCTCTGTCGGTTTGTGCATCTGAAACGGTGTACAGGCTTAAGTTGATTCCTGCTGACTCTTACCCGACGAATTCCCACTGCCGGGGCAAAAATAAGACCCTTGAAGGCAAAGATGGGGGGCCTACGTGTCCATGGGGAAGAGGTGGGCCTCGAAAGAGAACCCTCTATGGTGGGCCTACAAAAACACGTGCCTTCGTGATGCTGCAACCTGCCTCAGAAACCAACATAAAGTTCAAACTGTTCAAGATGCCCTTATAATTGCGATGAGAAGAACTACGGTGTTAAGACAACCACATACTATCAATCCTAGTGGTGTTGGACGAAAGAATTGTGGATGCCCTGCTTGCAAGAGAGATCGAAATGAACTTGGGTGCCTTAACCCTGGCAAGTGCATTGAGACTGCTAAAATGCTAATAGACTGTATTATGCCAAAGTGGAATCCACTGATCCCAATGGTAGACCTCTGTGATGAACTTGAACTGACTGCAGAGGAGATAAATGCTAACCAGCAAGAGGTTGAAAGTGACAAACCAATGACATATGATCCAAACTTCAGATTACTTAGTGTCCAAAATGGCTTCCGGATTTTTGCTGGTGATGATTCAGTGAACGAGATTGCCGCACGACGGCAGGGTGTGTTAGAGCAGACACCAGAGCTGATAACAGCTTTTCTACATATAAAGATTAAACGACCTGGCCAGTATGACCCCCAAGTGATTGCTAGATTCAAAATTGTTTCACATGATCTGCAGGAGGATGAAACTGTCTGCCTCACATTTGACAATCCAACCATAAAAATGACCTTCAAATCAGGAATACTGGGTGCTGCACTCATCCTCATATAGAAACTCCCAAAGAATGTTCCCTTATTACTATGCTCTTCCTCTGACTTTCTGCTCAAAACACTGATTAAAGACCAAACAAAATCTGAAAATAATATGTTAGACCCAAACTTCCTGCTTTTCAAGGCAGTGTTTGCTGGGCTGAATGAGCGAACTGCTCGAACACAATTCAAGCAGACAAAACATATTTTCCCTGTTGCTTTAGATATTGAACCACCCCCTTCACTTGAGGTTGACACCCAAATTGACATAATGTTCAATAACCCTGGCATGCTGATCACACAGGGCTCTCAGCGGATCTTTACCAAAATTATCAAAGGTAACTACCCCGAGCCAATCAGGAAATCAACATTCATCAATTTAGACCGTATCCGCTGCTCAGTACATGAAATTTCTGATTACACCCCAACAGACGAAATGATTTGGAATTCTATACGTTCAATCAATTTAAGACGACTTCACCGTGAATTGTTCTGGAAGTCAATTCACAATACTTTCAGAGTCGGTGACTTCTGGACACATATTGATAATCTTGAAGTGATAGCAATCTGTCAAACCTGTGGTGTCCCTGAGAATCTGGAGCACATAGCATTAGAATGTGATGCCTCTGGTGCAAAATTGATCTGGAAACTAACACAGAAACTCTGGGCTATGAAATATCCCATGTGGCCTCCACTGAACTGGGGGCTCATCTTGGGTTGTAATCTTGTCAAGTTCAAAGACCCGAAGGGCAAAATTATCCCTGAGATGGGAAGATTATTTTCCATTCTGGTATCCACTGCATGGCACACAATCTGGAATATTCGCAACGATCAAGTCTTAAAAAATCCAGACCGTAAGATGACAGATGTTGAGGTTCACAATAGATGGCTGAAATCTGTTAATTCCGCACTAGGACGAGATCGAATCCTCACCAATAAACTGAAATTTGATAATCTTGCATTGAATAAGGATCTTGTCCTGAGAACATGGAGTGGTCTACTAATGAACGAAGACTCACTGCCGGATGACTGGACATACACAGTGGGGGTTTTAGTGGGTATACAGCCATTGAGATTGAATGATTCAAAAAATGGGATAGGATAATTTTACGAAGGCTGGAGTCCCACACTACGGTATTTGTGCGTAATGGCATTTCCTCCCTGGACAACTTCCCCGGCATTAACTGGAATTTTCTGGTAGACCCAGCGGATGACTTTTGGAATGCTTCTGCAGACTGAATTTCATTATCCCAAACGCTCAAAAAAAAAAAAAAAAAAGAGTTTTTTGAGAACTAATACAACACACTCTATAAACCGCGGCACTGAAGTGTTCTGCTTGCCATGGCAGCTTGGATATGAAAAGAATTTGGTCGGTCGGATCGGCGAAATGGCTCGGCATTCTAAGTTACGTGCATGAAATCAAGCCAGGTCGGAGGCACTACGCCGGCACGCTCAAAATGCGACATGCCGAGAGCAGAGCCATGCCGAACGCCTGCCGCTCCAATCGGAGGTTCCGCTAGGCGCGCGGCCGGCTTCTTGGGCAGCCCTCCACGATCAAGCTCAAGTCGATTCCCGCGGTCGGTGCTCAGTTCAAGGGAAGCTGCGGTGATAGGGTGGGTCTTCATCTTGACCGTGTTTCGGGAGGGTTGAATTTCGCCGCTAACTTGAAACCACGTGGGTGACATAGATGCTTGTCCAGCTCATCGTGCAAAGTGAAGGCGGGTATGTATATGTAACGTTCAGCGGTTCCCATTTTCGAACTTGTACTTCCACGGCTTGAGCACTTCGCTCACTGGCAGCATAACTTGGAATTTATTAGTCGGTTATGCGGGAAGTGCAACCGTGACACAGGAAGGAGTCAGGCATTGTGACTTTGCAAATATTAGACGGAATGGTACGCCCATCTCTTTAATTGCTTCCCGTGATTTTACATAAATTCTGTTCGGGTGTGTGTTGAACCGCTTGCGTGCCGAAATTCGGTGAGCTGTGCGCTGATATGGGGCAGACTTGCAGACTTGCGTGTCGTGCCTTGGATTCACATTGCCTATGATTACATATACAACCAACAGCGCCCCATAGTCGGCCAAAATGCGCATTGAATACTTTTGCATGCCGCCGACAGCAGAGACAGGAACGTGGCTGCGTCGGCCAAAATACGGGTGCGTCACGGCCAATGCGGGCTTTCGCGTCGTGTTGGGTATCGAGAGAATCCCGGGGCCGGTTATGTATTATGTATGTATGTACGTGAGAGTCGGATCCGGATACATCGACGCCAGGCAGGGCGGTAGTCCGAGTCGTGACTCGTTACAGATGCGAGGGGGAGGGGGCGTTGAAACGAGTGATGTGTTTGTCGACGTCGAAGGTGGCGGTGGGATCGCGCTGAGAGGCGTGTTCTCGCCGATGCCCATTTTTTTGGTGCTATTTCGACTTTGGCGACTTTGGGGTGGTGGTGAGAAGTAAGTAGAAGAAATGCATATGCGGATGCGTATGCGCCCATCGAAGATGAGGCCTACTTCCGCGACCCGACTTTGTAGTAGCCAGCAGCAATGAGAAAATCATTTGCATGGGGTACTTGTTTGCGGTACCTGGAGGATAGGATAGGATACGGATACAGATACAGTACTTACATAGACATAGGATAATTGGTTGACGCGTCAGGATGATTTGCGTCGGACTGAGGCTCGGGGATGCCGACGCCGAGTCGAGGTTGACCTTGTGGGCATGGGCATGGGCCAGTCGCACGGCGCACCCAGGGCGACAGGGCAAATGCAGTAAATAAGTAAGACGCAGGCACGGTGCCGCCGGCCCCAACGGAGATAAGTAGGGTAGTACATGTACGCCAGGGTGAGGCCTGAGGCCTGAGGGATAGGTAATATTATTTACCGTACTACGACTACCACTAATGCAATATTAAGGTTTGGGATAAGAGGTTGACGCGGTGAATTACCACTGACAGGAAGCAGGGAGCAGGGTATTTGGGACCTGCCTGGGTGGCGCGGCGCGCGTGGGCCGGCGGCATCCTTAGTCCAAAGATATTTTTGCATGATCGCCGGGCGCGGGCTCCCGAACTTTACTTGTGAATTTCGTTGGCAACGGAAAATCGGGCGGAGATAAGAAAGCGTCGGCAGGGCTCGGCATCTCGTCTTCCCTCCCAAATCTCCAGATCGTTACGTCATCCTCGAAGCACGATCGGATCGGATCGGGATCAACGCTGGAACATTGATGGCCGTCCGCGGGGATAGCGCGCATCGCCGTGTCAGAGAACTAATCCCGCGTCGCGTAAGAGTTACTCCGGGAGCGGAAATGGAAATGGAAAAGGATTCGGATTTAGGAATGATGCCTTACAAATGCCTTACGTGTAGGTATGATACGGTAGCCGTGACCGGCTCAACCTGGCGTGAGTTCGAAACTGACACGAGCGGCTTTTTTGGACATTTACATATATGTAAGAAAGAGCAAGTCTAAAATTGATTCCGCTGTCTTAAAGTGATAAATAAATTTGTGGGCCCTTAATGGATCCTCTGAGATTGCAGATATGGGAGAGAACAAGCCGAAGGAGGTTTTGAAAAAAAGTCACTCTTGTCGGATTCGAACTCACGCCAGGCTGAGCCCATCACGGCTACCGTATCCGACCTACACGTAAGGCATTTGTCAGGCATCATTCCTAAATCCGAATCCTTTTCCATTTCCATTTCCGCTCCCGGAGTAACTCTAAGGGATGTACCTCACCGCTGCCACCGACGGCGGCTGGCTCGAGCCTGGATGCGGCGTGCCGCGGACGGCTTTGGGTTTGGGTTTATTTCATAACCTTGGATTCATTCCTTCCTTCCTTCCGCCGTACTTCCGTCCGTCTGCGAAACTGTGGATATCCTGCGACATACGACGGCACACGACATTGCACTTCGCTCAGACAAGGACTGGATTTCGGATACACAACATCCGTCCTTGACTCTGCTCTGCTCTGCGGGGCTCTGAGACGCACGGCGAGATTGGACTGGATATTAGATCGCACGACGATATACAACAAAGGCTAGGGGAATACCGTGTATGGACATCGACACGGACACGCACCGGCGGCCGAGGAAGCGTATGCGCCCCTCGCCGTCGCCGTCGCCCTCTTCCCATCTTTCTCGCCCCTTGTGCTCGCCGCCGCGCGCGACGTCGACGACGGCTTCAGCATCGCCAGCAACGACATCGCCAGCGCCAACAATGACATCGGCTCCGGCCCCCGCACCCCGCACCCCCCTCCTCGCCCTCCCCCCCGAGCTCCTCACCCTCATCGCCCTCCGCCTCGCCACCACTCCCCCCAACCTCGGCCCCCCCGCCGCGCTCCTCCCCCTCTTGCTAACCTGTAGGGCTGTGTATGAAAGGTTGACGTGGCGTGCGGAGGGGGGGAGGGGTCTGTGGGTGAGGGTTGGGGGGGCGAAGTTCGCGGTGCTGCCGCCGGCGCTTGATTTTCTGGAGGACTTCGAAGACTTCGCGGACGGGGACGACGTAGGCTTATGGAAGGACTGCGGGGTGCGCACCCTCCACACGCACCTCGCGACGCTCCGCGTCCTGCGCACGGGGGACCCGTTCCACCCGCTCGCGGGGCGCGCGCTGCGGAACGCGTATTGGATGTTAATCGCTGATGGGGGTAGTGCGCCGGGTTCCATGTGTACAGCAGACGACGAGGATGGTGGGGGTGGGAAGGTGCACGACCGCATAGGCCTGAGCAGCGGGACGCCCAGCCTTGCGTCGCTTGGGCTCATCACTTCCTCTTCCACTTCCACCAATTCCACCTCCACCAATTCCACCTCGGGAGGGCGGACACGCGGCGGGGAGGGAGTAGGGAAGAATAGACGTCAACTTGCATGGGCGGGTGCGCGCGCGTTCGCGCTGCGCTGGGTGCGGGAGCGGCTGTGGGAGGGGCGGTTCGGGGAGCGCGTAGAAGCTGCCGCTGACGCTGAACGAGAGGGAGGATTTGACGGAGCCCAAATGGAGGAACGCGAAGAGGAGGGAGAAGAGGAGGAGGAAGGACAAGGACAAGAGGGGGAAGAAGACCCACAGAACGCAGGCTGGCCGCGCGACACCGACACGCACGCCGCGGCGCTCTGGGTGCTGTGGTTTTTCGAGGACGGGGGTGGGTCTCCTGCGTCCTATTCGTCCTATTCGTCTTCCCATCCAAACTCGTGCTGACGTCTTACAATTCGCATTTCAGCAACCCTCCGCCCCGAGCCCGACGCCGCGCGCCGGCACCTCATGGGGCTCTTGTTGCCGTTCGTCGTGGCGGGGTTTCGGGTGCGTCTTTCTCTTATTTCATCACTCTTTTTCTTTACTCTGTTTTCGGTTTTTCTCGTTTTTTTTTTGGCGTTTTTCTGTTTTTTTTTTCGAATGTTACTCTTTTTTTGGGAGGCGGTTGTCTTTTTTTTTTGGGAGGCGTTTTTCGTTTCATTTCGAATACCGTGGTGCTTTCGTTCTCGGGGCGCCCGCCTGCGTGCATCCTTGGGCGCGGAGTTTGACCTTGGCGCTTCCGCACTGTGGGCGCGGGTTAGTCGCTCGCGGCGGAGACGTATGCGTGCGTGTGACCGTGGATGTTCCGTTCTTGGGGTGCCGTCGGCATCCGCCTGCGCGCGTGCGTGCCTTGGGCGCGGAGTTTGCGCTTGGCGCTGCCGTGCTGTGTTTGGGAGAGGGAGAGCGTCGTCTAGGGTTATGCGCGCCGTATCCGCCCCGCCCCGCTTCGCCGAGACCTGCGTGTGTATGTGCAGGACGTGAGCTCCCAGACTCGCTACTCCCCCCACGCGGAGGTGGAGCGCGGCGGGCGCGAGTCCGTGCATCAAGTGTGTGGGCAGGCGGGGCGCGTCGCATGGATCCGGAATCCTCTGCCGGTGCGGATTTTTGTGCGGGGAGGGGCTTGCATTGGGATCGGGACCGGGGTTGGGATTGGGACCGGACGTCAAGTCGATCCAGGGCCGTGCCCTTGCGCACTGATGAGCGTCGGTGTCGGTGTCGGTGCCGGTCTCGGTGTCGTGTCGGTGTCGGTGTCGTGTCGGTGTCGGCTCGGGTGGGGAGCACACGACTCGCGCGCTCCGTATGCACGGTCGCCGTGGATGCGTCGCTTTTCGGGTGTGGGGGCGCACAGTGCAGCGGATGTGAAGGGGGAGAGGGGAGCGTCGTCCTTGCGCACTCCTTCCATCTTCCGTCTTACGGGTGCACGGAGGGTGCGTGCGGGTACGGAGGAGAAGAATGCATGCGCACGCTTGCCTGGATCCCGGGGTGCGGTGTACTCGCGGGCGGTGGGAGGCGCGGGGCGTGTGTGACGTGGCGCACTTTCGCCGTGCGCCGGGTTTTGCGGCGTCCCGAGGGCGGTGTGGGATGCTGCAGTCGGCGCGGGGGAGGGCGGTAGATTGCCCTCGTCCTCGCGGTCGGGATGAAGGGGCGGATCGGCTTCCGCACGCAGACGCGCCAATGGCGGCGCGCATGCAAGACCCGGGCTGTGGGAGGGCTGGGTGGGCGGTGGAGGATGGCCTTGGAGGCGTCGTCCTGGTCGCGTGGCTTCGTGCAGACGGGTGCTGGCGTGGGCGCTGATGCTTTTCTTCTGCTTTTCTTCTGTTTCTTCTCTTCCTCTCCTCTCCTCCCATCTCTCTTTCCCCCGCTCTCCTCGTACATACTAACCTCCCCACAGTACCCCTCAACCCTCTGCCCCCCGCACCACTACACCGTCCCGCTCCTCCCCGCCATCGCCGCGCTCGCGAGCCGTGCGCACGTGGGGGGAGGGGGCATCACGATCCCGACGAATCATGGGGCGTATCCGATTTATGCGTTGGGGGCGCCGGGTGCGGGCGATCCGGGGGGAGCGGGCGACGGAGGCTCGGAAGCACGGAGAGGGGGAGGTGCGGGAGCGGAAGGAGGAGGCGCGGAACGAGGAAAAGGAGAAAGACGAGAAGAGGGAAGAGGAAGACGACCCCGCCCGCGCCTGCTCACCGCGCCGCCCGCGCGGCTGCTCTTCTTCGCGCGGATCCAGGTCGGCGGGCGGATGGGCGTGCCGGCGCATTTGGCGCGGGATCGGGCGGCGGCGGGGGCGGTGTGGGCGGCGGCGGTGGCGGCGGGGGCGGGGGGAGGTGAGTGTGGTTTTTTGTGGAGTCTGATGATCTTTCCTTCCTCGTTCCCCTCTCCTCCTCCGCTTTCTTCCCCCCTCCTTCCCATACTCCCTCCCTCTTCTTGTCTTCTCGCTTTCTCCCTGTCCATCACTCACCCGACTCTCGATCCTCCCCCCTCCCGTCCCTCACTCACCCATCGTTACCCCCTTCCCTCTCCCCCCTCCCTCCGCCACCCCCACACTAACTAACCCTCCTACCCCCACCCCCAGGCTCCGGCGGCCCGCCCATCGGCCCCACGCAGGCGGACATCCACGAGAAGAACGCGCGCCCCGTGGTGCGCTTCGAGCGCCAGCTCGAGTCTCCGTCTGCGGGGGTGGCGTTCGTGGACGAGGACGAGGATGAGGACGCAGGGGGGAGTGGGGAAGGAGGAGGAGGAGGGAATGAAGGAGGGGCACGGTGGGCGGCGCACGCGTGGCGCGCGCGGCTGTGTCGGGGGTACGGCGGCGAGGCAGAGGGGGATCTGTGGGCGAGCGTCGAGCAGGCGCCGCCGAGTCCAGATGCAAGTGGGAGGCAGGGCCGGGGCGGCGCGGCGCCGGGGCGCATCGGGCGCGTGTACGAGCTCGGGAGCTTCGCAGGGCTTTGGTGCGGGACGATGTTGGTGCGTCGTGCGCTGCGCTTCTTCACCCTCCCATTCTTCCTTGGTCGTTTACCTCCCTCCCTACGTCCGCATTCTCGTTCTTCATTCCCGTTCTACCGTCCACGACCCTCGGCTCCTCCTCGCCCTCGAAGAACGCTGGCGCTGACTGACACCTCCTAGATGCCCTCCGAAGCGCCCTACAACGCGCTCCTCGCGGTGCCCGGCGGCGCATTCCCGGCAGGCGGCCTCGCGCGAGACGATTTTGTCGCGGCGGCGAGACCGGTGTATATGCGTATTGCGGAACATCATTCGTTAGTCGCGTGCTGCCTCTTCTCTTCTCATCGCCTCCCCGCCTCGACTGCCGCTAACTCACCTTCAGATTCCACCCACACACGCCGCTCCCGCCCCCGCCCGCGGACAGCACGACGGGCGAGGAAGGCATGCGTGAGGGGTGGCTCCCGCCTGGGACGCGCGTCGTCGGTATCGGCGGGGGGCGCGTCGAGGTGCGGGCAGCGGCGTCTTCGTTGTCTTCGGAGTTTGCCTTGTCGCCGCGGCGGAGGGAGGAGCCGGCGTACGAGTACGAGACGGTGGTGGAGGGGCGCGTGCGCGAGGGGGCGCATGATGTCGAGACGTGTCCCGGGTGTGCGAGGGTGCAGGAGCGGGAGCGGGAGCGGCGGATGAGGGCGATGTGGGCGGCGGAGGCGCGGGGGGCGTATGGGGGGTCGCCTTCGGCTAGTGTGGAGGAGGAGGAAGAGATGGCTGATGAGGACGAGGAGGACGAGGATGGGCATTCTTCGGTGTCGCAGGAGTACTCGTCGACGTCACAAGGCCGCGCGTCCTCGTCGCCCCGGTCTCAAGCGCACGAGTCGACGATCTCTTCGACCGAGGAGAATTCTCTCGAGTACGACTCTACCGGTCCCGACGCCGACATCGACGCCGACTGGCCGGAGTGGGGTGCGCCGAGTTGGGGAACGCACCGTTTTGACGAGGGCTGGGAGAGCGCGTGCGACGGCGTGCAGGATGTCGTTTTTAGCGGCGGGGTGCGTATATCTTACTACTTTTTTTCGATTGCGTGTTTGTTATTTCCGCCACTCGTCGTCGTATCCTATCTTCTTCTCCGTCCCCTGCATGTCTCCTCCTCCCTCCGACCCTCACTTTCGGTATCGACACGGGAGCAATCCGTTTCCTTTTTGGGAGTGGAGGACATCCGCACTTTTCTCGAGTATGCTAGTGGCCGCGCCCTGATGCGGCACGGAGGTCGTGCGCAAGCATCACGCGCTCCCTACCCCGCATCTTTCTTCTGTTTCCCTTCCTTCTTGAATCGTCATATTCTCTTATTTTCGGCGACTATCTTATTTTATCATTTTGATATAATTTCTTCTCGGATGATTGTATGATTACTGACTTCGGTTCTTCTCACAGACGGACCCAAGCCATGGGATGGCATGGCACCACTACGAATACGCCGGGCGTGTGCGGCCTTGGGACGGACTCATCGGGCTCGTCATGCGTCCGGTACGTCCCTTCATTCAGTCTCCGTAAGCCATACACACTGATCACCTTCCCCCGCAGCGCAACCGCACCCTCGGTCTCGCAACGTACTTCATCTCGGGCCGCCTCGTCGGGCGCGACACGTTCGAGGGGACGTGGCAGATGGCCTCCCAGGACGTGCTCGCGCCGAGCTGGGGTGGAAGTGTCTGCTTCGCCAGGGGAGAGGAGTAGTCGTCTCCGTTTCCGCTCCGCTCGTCGCTCGCCTCCATTCTGTTTGGTCCGCCTCGACAACCACAACACTGGAAGTGTCCTACCGCTGACTCTCAAAATCCCCGCACCATCGAAAAAAATGCGACTCGGTCGATGACATCAAAAATGTACAACTACTTCTCGCATTTTGCATTCTTGCTCGGACTAGACTGGACTGCTTTATGTATGTATATCCCATAGACTTCCATTGTTGTTGCGCATTTGTATTTTTTTTCACTCGCATCCATACACACTCATGCTCCATTTTCTTGCTACATCTTTTTCTCTGGCTCCTCATCATCACTACATCGCATAATTGGCATCCCTCACGCACGTAGATACTTATATATTGAATACGGTACTGATACTTACGGTTCGGTTGGTTGGATTGGGATCGGGATATCTTGTAATGTATTCTTTACTGCTCTGATGTCAAATTACGACACGTATACTGACACTACTTGATCCAAAACAGGGAAAAAATATGCAGGCTCCGACTGTGAATGTCGAAAAAGTACTTGCAGTCGTGTGCTGTAAATACACACCTAGCACTTCTGTACCGAAAGACATACGCGGTTGGGATTTTGGGTGCTCAAAAATACAGTGATCGGCGCGAGATCGCCGTCCCGCTGCCACTCCTGCTACCGACGGCGGCGGCGTGTCGCGTAGCCGCTTTCTCTTCCATAACTTTCCTTCATTCCTTCCGTGCTTCTTTACCCCCTCCATTTGTCCTGAAATCTGCTCTGTAAGGCTCTGGATATTTTGCGATGCACGAGATTAGGGTGTTTCACACATCCCAACTTGAGCCCCAATTTGACCCCAACTCGGACCCCAACTTGACCCCAACTTCGCCGAGTTGGGGTCGGAGTTGGGGCTCAAGTTGGGGCAGATGTGTGAAACACCTACAGCTGCTCTCCCAACTTTGAGCCCCAACTCACTCCACTATTTCTGGGTTTTTCAGGGTCATGAAGCAAGTTTATCTTTGTTTCCCAAGCTCGACGTTGTTTCCAAGTACTGTACCTGAAACTTTGATATCGAAAAAGTTGTCATTTTTGGTTTGCAGCAAGTGGTGTGGATCAGGTTTGCATTGCTTTGCAAAAGTTTAATTTTTAAATTGATCACCGCCATGCATTTGGCCGTCGGGAGGTGGCGGGCGGGCGGGAGGGCGGCGGGAAGTGGAATTACATAATCCGGTGTGCGGCAAATGGACCGAGTAGCCGAAACTAAGCGAAGTTGGGGCACCAAGTTGGGGCACCGAGTTGGGGTCCAAGTTGGATGTCAAGTCGTGCCTAACCCCTCGACTTGACATCCAACTTGGACCCCAACTTGATTTCTGCCCCAACTTGGTCTCCGAGTTGGGGTTCAAGTTGGGGTCCGAGTTGGGGCTCAAGTTGGGATGTGTGAAACACCCTATTGGACGGGATTTCAGATAGGATGATCACGATACGCAACAAAAACTAGCGAGGCCCCGTGAAGCGCCCGCAAAGGATTGTCCGGCCCCGTACTAAAATTTGCCGGAGAAGTTTGATCGCCGGTTTTTTTCTGAAGAGGCAGAAAGTTGCGCAAAAGGTCCCACTACATCCTCCAACAATCGAAAGTCCGATAGCTTCACGCCCCGTCGCTGTAGGGCCGATTTAGTAGAAATTTTGCGCCGACGACGCTGTGAAAAAGCTTATGCAATTTGCCATCAAAACACGTTTTTCCCACGATTGGCATCGAATTTCGGGCACAAACTATATATCGGCGTGTAGCTCTAGGTCGTCGGCGTAGTTTCCGCTAGATAATGGGCCGAAACGGGGAGAAATGAGAGCAAGATCGGCGAGACATCAAAAAATGATAAGCTTTTTTGATCTCGGACAACCCTTTGGCGAAGCTTCACGGGGCCAAACTAGCGGGATACGTATGGATATCGAGACTGGATCGGCAGCCGAGGAAGCGTATACGTACGCGCCGCTCGTCTGCGTCGTTGCCCTCTTCCCATATTTCTCGCTCATCGTGCCCGCCGCCGCGCGCGACGTCGGCCTTGGCCTTGGGAAGGTTCGTCCGAAAAGTGAAATCAGGGGTCTCGGCATCTTCCGGTGGGTGTTCTCTTCTCACGCATCGCATCAACTGGTCTCGAAGCGGTGCTGCGACACCTTGTTCTCAATCCACACTCTCTCAAATTCAAGAGTTCTCCAGCCTGTTTCCTGAGCAAGAGGCAGCCATCACTGGAATTTCATACACAATGTCGATTTTGGGTGGGGAACAACCCATTGAGGCTAAAAACACTTATCTTGAATGAAACAAGAAAGGTGTCAAAGAGTTGTACCAAATTTTGTTTATTGCCTTATAAGGTGCGGGTATTACCATATATGGTAGTTTCCCACGATAGGGTAGGGTCATTTTTGGCCGAGCGTTTTTCGAAAGTTGTGCAGAATAAGCCAAATCGTTCAGAAAAAAATCCGGTTTTTATTTTATTTTTTCGACACAAATACCCTCATATCTCCCCAGCCATTGATCTGGTCAAGTTGATGTGTCCAGATAATGTGTTCCCAGGGTGATTTACTCCCAAAATCGACATTGTGTATGAAATTCCAGTGATGGCTGCCTCTTGTTCCTGAGTTTCGAAAGTCTCGACGCTGCTTTACATAGACTCCCGGCTGTGAAATGCTCTGCCACAATATCCTTGAAAACCTCCGACAAAGTCTTGAACAGCAAAGAACAGCCACCTCTCGTTTGTCTTCTCTATAGAGGCAGAGGCAAATCGGTTCTCGTATTGGGAGGGCCAAGTTCCGGCAAGGTATATAACATGCACTGGTCTTTGACAACAAATGACATCCGATGACACTCTCTGTAGGCCACGTTCATCAAGCGAGCGAGATTATTTGGATCCGGGTTCAGTGATACAGAACGAGACGAGTATAAATCTGGCATTCATAAGAGTGTGATTAACACAGTCAAACTAGGTGGTATGGTATTATTCCACGCTTATGTGCTGAAGGGATTATAGAATCGCATTGGACACAATTCAACCCATAACTCAAAGCTCGAGCCTAAATCAGATCATCCTTTCTTTCCTCCGGCAAGCAGAAACGTCGGCCACTATCACCTCAGACATTTGGGGCGCTCTACTGAGCCTTTGGGAGGATGAAAGTACTCGGACTGCAATATTAACCTCGGCTCGACCTCGATCTCGCGGATCATTCCCTTACTTCATGGACTCCATCAACCGCATCGCGGATCCGTCCTATACACCGACGGACGCTGACATCCTGCGATATAAATTACCCTCTCCCTCAGTGATGGATACCGCTTTCAACCATCTACTCAGTGGTCAGCCGGGCCATGAACATACACTAACCGCGACCCTCACCTGCGTCCACCGGGATATTGGCCTCCGTCGAAAATGGCTCAGTTTTTTCCTGGAGGCTAGGGCGATCGTCTTTCTCGTGGATCTGAACAGCTACGATGAAGTCATCATCTCTGAGGACGCGAACGAAAAGGTTTCGGATCTGCCCCTTACCTTCTTACAAGGGAGCTCACCGCGTTATCGGAACAGTATGAAAGAAACACTGAAGGAGTTCGAGGACCTCTGTACACATCCATATCTCCGCCACGCTACAATGGTGTGTGCGATACGATGCATCTATCGCATTCGTCGCTTGAGCATGTCGGACTCTTAGGCCCTCGTCATGAACAAGATGGACTTGTTCGCCGCGAAAACTGACGCGATCTCCGCTCGCAACTCACTTCCCTGACTACAGCGGCCCAGACGAACCCATACCCGTCACTGCGTCCGGGTACTTGTTGCAGCGATTCACCGCATGCTGGGTGGACAATGTCCGACGCGATGCACAAGTATGGCGCACTAGCACTATTGATAGGGACCTGATGCCCGGTATGTGGTTCTCCATACAAAATCGCCTAGCTTGGCTCTCACCACATTTGAGTCAAGATCTGCTCCGACATGTGGGAGAGTTCATTTGGAGACGCAATACCCAGATGGTTTACGGGTTTTGAACGTACACATGATCCGTAAAACAGTCATGATATGAATCCCCAGCACTTCATTGATCCCGGAGAGGCGACAACCGGACTCGGACGTTCCTTCAACTCATTGTGTTCTACCTAAAATCCCCACCTCAAACATGCATCCCGCAGTCAACACCGCTACCGGCCATTGCCAGAATATCGTGTCGTTCATTCGGATATCAGGACCTCCGTCGTCGGCATCCGAACATTTTTCTTCTTGAACAGTAATTGGTTCTCAACGCGTTGCGAGCACAATCGCGCTCTTCAAGACATTAACCCGATCTCATTTTCTGCTTTGTGCGGAATTGTAGGTCTCTCGGGACAGGTACTCCAGGTCCTCGTGCCGAATTCTGCTTTATACTTCCAAATGAGTGATGATCCAAAATCGGCCCAGCTACGACCACACCACTCTTTCTTATGTGCGCCCTCTAAATCTCAATCTATTAGCAACTGATCTCATCCCCTCTAAGCATACCATTGCTAAACTTCGGACGGTAAGCTGTTCTCGTGGTACTTTAGGTGCATGAGTTGGTCCACTGGACCACTTGCTCATCCATCTACTCACTCGTTGTCGCCAGAGACGATCTCCGAAGTCGCGTACTGCGACTCTCCGCTCAGCGACAGTCAGAATTTTTGACTCGATACCGATGCTGGCAGCTCTTCCGGTACCATATTTGAATCTCTTTTACCATGCCGAATGTCTTCGCCGGTCAAGGGGTGGCTAAGTCAAGACTTCCGGCATCAACTACCCAAAACCTCCCATCAAGACCCCGTAAACCAGTGAGACCACCACCACCACACGGTCCGCTGATCCGATTCCCAAATGTGGAAGTCTCGTCCGTGAGTTTTCTCTGGCATTTGGCATTGCACCGAGGCATGGCATAGCGTTGGACTAAGGCTTTTAATCGACATTACTGTGTGTTTGGGTACCTCAACTATTTTTAACTGAGGAGGAAACTCTATATTTCAGTGTGTACATGGCAGAAAATCAGGATAACACCTCCAAAGCAAGATCTTACCAGTCCGCTACCTAGATAAAATTTGAGGACTACACAATCTTCAATTGGTACAGGTTAACAGAGCTTACTGCGTCGTTTCGGGTCAGTCAGAGTCACTGAAGACTCATTTTACATGTTGTTGACATCTGTTGTCGATTTCACCTTATTGGGTCGTGATTTCTTCAGCCACCAAGTTTGACCCATGGCGTTGAGATTTCTCATTCAAATTTCTTTAGGTGGTCGATATAAAGTACCGGCACGTCCTCCGTAAGTTCTCTGAGGCAAAGAAGGTGCACCAGCAAGCTTTCCAAAAGGGTAGACGATGTGAGGACCCCGGAATCACATCACGTGCATATGGGGGGTCCATATCTGGTATTCAGCTTTCCGTGACCCCTTGTCGCCGGTCATCGCAGAAGAAGATGCATTGGCAAGGGATAATTCGAACTGCCGTACTGGGAATAAATGCGACAGGTGCGATTTCCCCTGCCTTCATGATAAGCGCACCTCACGAGCTACAGCCTACAGGGACAGGCTGTTCCAATCTTAACTGCGGTAGCAACGCCTGTAGGCGCCCCAGGCAAGCGCCAGGTAAATTTTCACCTATTCTAATTTCACAATAGTGCAGTTCTAACTGACAAGGCACCCGCGTACCATTCAGGAAGTCGAACGTAACTTTAGCGACCAGTGCTGGGCGGCACTGCCGCTGCGTCTTATCTACCCTGACGGTTTACTGGCACCTTCGACCCCGCGCCGGTATCTCGGAGTCCGACGCAAATCATCCTAATTAACGTCAATGCGTCAACCAATTACATGTATCCTACCCTTCACAGCCTCGCTAGGCGAATCCGTGTAGAACTTGCAACACCCGAGTCCCGTTCCGGATTGGAAGTCGACTCCACTCAACGATAAGTATAATCTCACATTGTCAGTCCGGACCGAGAACGGAGTCATTTATTGCACTTGCGCTCTCCGCCTTCACTAGAGAACAACATTACTACTATCTGAACCCAGGTAGACTCGCGCTGGAGCAAGAAAGCGTGGACAGGTACGTACCCCATTATGTAGCAGGAACACCTTCCCGAATAACTAACTCGGAAGTGCTCGAGGACTCGCACCGCATTTCGCTGAACCCCCAAGCCAAAAGCTATCATTGATTCAATCCGTCTTGCTTTCGACGGCCTCGAATACGCAGAAGAGCACGAGGACTACTTGCGCTTGCGAGTGGGGTAACAACAAAGTGCGCGATGGCATGAAGTACTACAATACGGAACTGGACAATAAGCCCGTTTCGTCCGAGTGCCGTGGCGGCTGCGAGCCCATCACCGTGACCACGCACCAACGACGGCAATGCCGAGTGGGCGGGTGCGTGCAACGCGCCATGTCGGACGGTGAGAGATCCCGGCTTTAAGTAAGGAAAATTCAACCCTGATGTTAGGGGCGTCCCCCGTCATCAAGAATCCGAGAAAATGGCCACACTGTAGTTGTTCGAACTGAGCTCCTTGCCGTCATAATCGTGTTTCAATTCAGGGTTAAACTTTTCATAGAAATGGTTTCTCAGCCATATACAACGCTAAATTGAGAGCACCAGTTTGAAGGAATTGTTTACATAGACCCGGGCCCACCCTGATCCGAATACGTATCAAGAGAAACGGATAACAGCCGTGCTTACTGCAATTAAATAGAGAGGATGCGCACGAGCCGCATGCGGCTTTTGGTTCTTGTGCAAAGCCGCAGTGGCTTTCCTGGTTATTTTGAGTCAGACACCATCATTGCATCTCTGGGCTTCTATTCGATGCCTGAGAAGCCTAAATCCTCAGTAGTGTGTAAATCATTCCCAAACAGAGCTCGGGAAACGGGTCTTTTACACGGTATTGCTCAAGCCGCTGAATTATCGGCTACTTTAAGACACTGTTGTGCTCGAGCCGGACAGTATCAGGATATAGTCATCTACTATACACTTGGTTTACATGTATTGTGCTGAGAGGTATGTTGTTGAGGCCCCAAATTCTCTGTTTTGGGTGCGGCTTTGCACAATGACCAAAAGCCGCATGAAGCCGCATGCGGCCCATGCGGCTTTTGTGCATCCTGTCTAAATTTTCAGTGAAAAAAGGTGTGAAAAATAATGAACATTTTTCATCAATTTTTCCAGTGAAAAACTCGAAATTTGCATCCAGTGTGATCACATACCTCATGAGACAACACAGTAAATTCTCGAGATGGACTCAACGTGAGTAAATGTTAGTGCATAGCCCGGATTCAAACTTGCTTTATCAAATGCGCCGAAGACTGCGAGGGTCCAAACTCGGAATTGAACCAGACCCCGAGATTCCACTGAGTGCACAACAACTTGGATCAAGTCCGCATACAGCTCATACTCAAGGCCGAGTGCGTAGAAAATAAATTATATTACAGGCTTTGCAACGCAAGAAGAAAAAAAAGTAGTTGTAAGTAGAAACATAAGAAGAGGTGGGACTGGGACACACCGAATTGACTCTGATACAGGTCCACGCTCAGGGAAACTAAACTATATTACAAAATCAGCAACGCAAGAGGAGGACAATCAATCAAACTGGAAAGATGATAAAAGTCTGGAAAGATGACAAAAGTGGGGGACGCACCGAGTAGACTCCAATGCCGGTCCCTAAGTTGGAGAAAGACGGTGTAGACTCGTCATGGGATGCGAGGAAGTCGCCATAGACTCGTCACATACGACTTGTACTCGACACAAGTAGACCCTAAAGACACTGAACTTGCCAGATACCTCGAGTCCAAGGCCAGTATAACCCAGAGTCCAAGGAAGCCAATTTGCAAATACGAATGGGCTCGCCAAGGACTCGCCGTAAGAAAGCGCTGAGGATCACCGAAGTCCAGGGCCGCGGTCAGGGATTTGGAGTCCAGATGAGGCCGCAAAAAGCCCGAATCACACGCTGTAGCACTTCCGAGTTTGAAAGCCGAGATTTTCCGAAAGTTGTAGGATGCAGATGGGTCCGTTGGGAAAGTCTTATGCACTTGCAGTTGGAAGTCTCAGGCGGATTCCGAACCACCCGCTCCCGCAAGTCTGGTGCTGATGGGTGGCTGTGGGGCCTCGTGAAGGACAGGACAGATGTAGTAATACCGTCGAAAGAACCCTCAGCCGTGGGAGGTTCTCCCACGATCTTTGTCTTTGCCGAGATCAACTGAGTAAGGTCGGAGGATCCGATTTCTAGTTTTCTCCACAAAAACAAAGCGGGACAGGTGAAGACGACTCCTTATGTCAACTATCACTGATCAACTCAACGCTCCAGCGAAAAGAGAAATAAAAAAGAAAAGAGCGAAGAATAAAAGAAGAGCTAAAAGAAGATCCGATCATAGTCCTTTGATCACTCGGTTTTGACTTGAGCCGTTCCGAGTGACAATAAAAACCATTGACTGCAGCCTACGATCTTCCTTCTCCTTCCCATCTTTCGCCGTTTGCCCTCTCGCACAGCTCGCACTAGCTCCGGAATGAATGTGAGCACAACGCGCCGGCCTATATCCGGATGCATCTGACTGACATGTTGGACGTCAGGAGGCAAGCAGAAGGACCGACATCGGGCATACAACACCAGGCGCGATAACAATTTACGGTGCAGATTGTTACCACAATTACATATAGTTAAATCTCATCATCCGTTTTGTTCATAGGAGGAATAGGGGGCCCCGGTGGGAATGGCGGGGAAACGGGTGGTTCAGGGGGCACCGGTGAGGGACCTCATGTGAACTTCTACAACAACGGTGGTCACCTGGGTTCGTCTGGAGTCTCTGTACTTATTTTATTAGACTGATTAGGCTTAACAGAGGAATTGGAAATGCTGAAGACACTTCATCCATTGGACATGGATGCTAGCTTGCGCACAACGTGCTTACCCAGAACGCGCCGCCAAATATTGCAAGATATCACTGATTGGGCTACTGCCAATACCCTACCTAAGTCTGGGAACATCCTCTGGTTATCTGGTGTTGCAGGCTCTGGCAAAAGCACAATATCAACAACGATCTCCGAATCCTTTCAAGAACGGGATCTCCTTGGAGCTTTTCTGTTCTTTAACAGAGACAAGCAGTCATTGGGCAGCCCTGGTGCTGTCGTCCGTACAATCGCCTATTCGCTGGGGCGTTTCAATCCTGATATTGGGAAAGCCATCTCAGCAGCAATTCACCGTAATCCAGGTGTTGTGAATGCTGTGATTCACACCCAATTTAAACTACTGTTGCTGGGGCCATTGAGGTCCATTGCGCGGCTCATCCGTACTCCAGTCCTTATCATTATGGATGCCCTGGATGAATGTGGAGATCCTGGGTCAAGAGCGCCCTTGCTTTCCCTGCTTTCGGAGGAGTTCCCGAAACTTCCTCAGCAGTTTCGTCTGGTCGTTACCAGCAGGCCTGATTCTGACATTATAGGTCACTTTCAATCCCTTCTTTGGAAAATACAGTTGGATCCAGGGGAAACCTCCAGTATGAAGGATGTGGCATTATTCATCCACGACGAGATGAATCGTATTCAAAAGCGGATGGATTCACCTTGGCAGGAGGACCACATCAACAGGTTGATTCAATGTTCTGGAGGTCTCTTCATCTGGGCAGCCACTGCTATCAGATTTATCAACCACTATCGTCCAAATGACCGCCTGCAAATTCTGATCACCCAGACCCCCACCACAAGTTTTAACCTCGATTCCCTGTACAGGGTAGCGCTCTGTAATTCTGGGCCCTGGGAGGACACGACATTTTCAGATGATGCTCATGCAGTTTTGGCATGCATTGTACTTGGGAGAGAACCAATGACAGATGAAACAATTGACAAGCTTTTACAATGGAAGCAGAGTTCCAGAAGTGTACTTGACTTTCTGGGCTGTGTCATACAATGGAGTCCGGGCAATGTGGCCCGAGTTTTGCATGCTTCTTTCACCGACTATCTGATAGATCCCAGCCGTTCTGGTGGAGAACCATGGGCAATTGACCAGAAGACCCACCACCGGTCTCTGGCATTGGCATGTTTGCAGATACTTTACAGCGAGCTCAAGTTCAATATCTGTGACCTCGAAAATTCCCATGTTGCAAATGCAGATGCCCCCGGGTTGTCTCAAAAAATAACAAAAAATATTTCTCCTCAACTGTCCTATTCTTCCCGCTTCTGGTTTATCCACATCGAAGATATTCCATTGGACAAGGGAGTTCTCAATGGCATCGAGCAATTTCTGTGCCATCAGTTCCTTCATTGGCTTGAAGTCCTGAGTCTTCTGGAACAAATGTCCATTGCCAGTACAGGACTACAAGTTGCTGCTGCATATGTGAAGGTATGTATTCAAAGTTATATTTAATGATCTGCTAAACAACATTATAATGCGATAGGAGTACACATCTTTGAAAGCACTGGCCAAGGATGCCTTCCAGTTTGTGCGGTACTTTGGGAAGATCATAGCACACAGTGCTCCCCACATCTATCTGTCCGCTCTGCCGTTTGCGCCAACGTCATCTCTGGTGTTTGAGTGTTATGCTCATAAATTTTTGAACACATTGTCTGTGCAGCTGGGCAGATTGTCTCACTGGCCAGCATTGCAGATGGTCATTGAAGCACCACACCATGTTACGTCTCTCGCATTCTCGCCAGATGGTCAGCACATTGCCTCGGGGTCAGCTGATTCTATAATTCGCATGTGGGATGCTGCAACAGGAGTAATGGTTGTGGGCCCTTTCAGTGGGCACACAGATTCAGCCAAATCCATTGCATTCTCACCGGGCGGTCAGTACCTTGCCTCTGGGTCAGATGATAATACAATTTGCATGTGGGATGTGGCAACAGGAATGATGGTTGCAGGCCCATTCACTGGACACACAGATTGTGTTACCTCTATTGCATTCTCACCGGATGGCCGGCACATTGCTTCAGGGTCATATGATTCTACAATCCATGTGTTGGATGCAGCAACAGGAGAGAGGGTTGTGGGTCCATTCAATGGCCACAAAATGGGGGTCAACTCTATTGCTTTCTCGGCAGATGGCAAGCACATTGCCTCGGGGTCGGCTGACCATACAATTTGTGTGTGGAATGCAACAACGGGAGTCATGGTCATGGGCCCATTCAAGGGGCACACTGGAAAGGTCCGGTCCATTGCATTTTCACCAGATGGCCAGTGCATTGCCTCAGGGTCCGCTGATTCCACAATTCGTATGTGGGATGCAGGAACGGGAATTATGGTTGTGGGCCCATTCAGTGGGCACACAGATTCCGTCAACTCCATTGCATTCTCGCCAGATGGACAGCACATTGCCTCAGGGTCAGATGATCATACAGTTCGTATGTGGAATGCAGCAACAGGAGTGATGGTTGCAGGCCCGTTCAATGGGCACATAAGGCCCGTCCGGTCCATTGCATTCTCGCCAGATGGCCTGCACATTGCCTCGGGGTCAGATGATCGTACAATTCGTGTGTGGGATGCAACAGCAGTAGTGATGGTTGCGGGACCATCCAATTGCCACACAAATTGGGTCAACTCCGTTGCATTCTCGGCAGATGGCAAGTACATTGCCTCAGGGTCAGCTGATGGTACAATATGCATATGGGATGCAGCCACAGGAGTGATGGTTAGGGGCCCATTGAAAGGGCACACAAAGGGGATCAACTCCATTGCATTCTCACCGGATGGCCAGTGGATTGCCTCGGGCTCAGTTTATCAAACAATTCAAATATGGGATTCATTGACAGGAGTGCTAGTACGGGGCCTGTTACATGGGCACACAAGGGATGTCAACTCTATTGCATTCTCACCAGATGGCCAGCACATTGCCTCGGGGTCATCTGATTGTACCATTTGTGTGTTGGATGCAGTCACAGGAGTGATGGTTGTGGGCCCATTGAAGAAGCACGTAATGAGGGTCAACTCCATCACATTCTCACAGGATGGACAGCACATTGCCTCAGGATCAGCTGATCAAACACTTTGTTTGTGGGATGCAACAACAGGAGTGATGGTTGCGGGCCCATTCATTGGGCACACAGGTTGGGTCAACTCCATTGCATTCTCACCAGATGGCCAGCACATTGCCTCGGGGTCAGATGATCATAGAGTTTGCCTGTGGGATGCAGCAACAGGCATAATGGTTGCAGGCCCATTCAATGGGCACACAGGTAGCGTCAGGTCTGTTGCATTCTCGCCAGATGGCCTGCACATTGCTTCGGGGTCAGATGATCGTACAATTCGTGTGTGGGCAAGGGATGGAATAGCTGGAGTGATGGCTGCAGGCCCGTTCAATGGGCACACAGGTAGCATCCGGTCCATTGCATTCTCACCAGATGGGCAGCACATTGCCTCGGGGTCAACTGATCATACAATTCGCATGTGGGTTGATCATGGACTTGAGCCCATGAGTTGTCCTCCAGTCACCTTCATAGACCAGTCTGTCATAGACCGAGATGGCTGGATTAGGGGAGCCGATGGGGAACTTCTTGTGTGGCTTCCAGATATACACAGGTCTTCTCTTCATCGTCCAAGTAATGTTTGGGTCAGAGGGGAAAATGAAACACAGCTGGACCTTCATAGGTTTTGTCATGGAAAGAATTGGGCATCTTGCTATACCCAAAGTCATGGCTAAAATGTGCCAGTCAAGTAATCTGTGGGGTACAGTAGAGGACCACTGTAAAATGTATGTATACTTTAGTTTGGTGTTTCATGTTGTATGTTCCATGCATTATGTCAGCTGGACCCCATTTCAATTCAATTCAAATTCAAATTCAAATTCCATTAAAGTGTATGTGGGCCCCTCAGGGCCCATGTAATGTATGTAGTGCAGTAAAGATAGGTAGCTGGCCTAAGTAGCGGCGGTGGATGGAGACTGGGCGCACGGTCGGCATTATTGGGAGGTGGAGATGCGAGGGGAATGGGGATCGGGCGAGGTAGTGAAGCGGATTTACTCGCCTGGGCGTGGGATCGAGCTCGCCGGGACTTTTCCTCATGAGCCTTCTCCTGCTGCTCGCTCCTCTGTTTGTCATCCCTCTTCTTTTTCTTTCCCGCAGCGTTCGTCATGATACGTCACGAGAAAAGCGATGGGGTGAGTTAATCTGGGTCAAAAGACGTGGTCGATGTAAAAGTGTGGAGCACGGATATGTCGAGGATGTGTGGAGTGGATAGATGAGAAAAAAAAAGCCGGGAAGTCTGCTAGCAGCAGGTGCGAGACAAGTCGAGAGAGATGAGACTAGCAAGCCAAAGAAGCCTATCTGGGCTGAAGGACGCGTGGAGGAGAGCGAATCGCACTCTAATCACCAAATGGAGAGCACCTCAGTGTCTCTGGGCTGGAGATGAGCCAGCGGGGCTCGCAGCGGGATGGGAGGAGAAGCAGAAAACCCAATATGATTGCCGACTATAGACATCCGAACATAACAACTACAACTATGATGGGAAACCGCCAAGCGCGCTACACCGTGGGTGTGTACTATTTCATGTACTGTACTATTTCGACCAAATGATCACACCATGTCACCCGTCACCGAGGATGTTCATTTTTCTAGGTGTTCATTTCTCGGCAATCACGCCAAATTCCCATAAATGGACGTCCGGCAGTTGCCGGACCGAAGATTTTGCCGTTTTCGGGGCCTATTTGGGCCCTAAAATCAGTTTGTCACCGTCACCTACACCAAATTTGTTCATTTCACAGCCCTCCGTCACCCGTCACCTGAACATTCGGTCGAAATAGTACAGTACAGCTCATATTTTACTTTTCTCAAGTGATTCTGGACACCTACGAGTGCAGGGTTGCTTCATCTTCCTTTTCCGAGTATCTGCCTGTGTGCTCGAGGCACTGGACACGAGGGACACGAGGAACAAACCGTAGGTTGGTGACGAGTGTCCACAAGCTGAAAATGATATTTTCTGGGTCTTTTGCTCAATGGACCAAAGGATATCAGATTGTTCCGGTGTGATCTCTGCACTTCAATTTAAAACTCCGATGTCAATCACGGATCACACCGGAACGTCTGGGTTACCGAGACAGCCCTTGGCCATCATTGGTCTTGTCGGCACTAGAATGTGTTTGATGCGTGGTTTGACTGCCGAAATCTGCCGCCATCAAACTGCCCGATTTAGATTGCTGATCGGGCGGCGGAATGTGAGCAACTGCTCCACATCAGGACCCCTGATAATAGGTGGGAAGGCCTGATTTTTTTGGGGGCACAAATGTCAGGACGGGTGGCGGCGGTTTCAAAATTTTTGTCAGGATTACAACAGGCCTGTGAGCGAAAATCGGTTGAAAATGTCAGGATTTTGCATCAGATCGATTTTTTTCGCCCTACATGGGTCATTTTCCGAAAAAAATTTGCGGCCGCTCGCGGTTGTGTCAGGATTTTGACCAGGCTTTTCGGCCCCAGAGACATGTTTTGTCAGGATTTTTGCCAGGCCTGGCGGCCAAAATCGCCCCAAAATGTCAGGATCCACATCAGGCCTTCCCACCTATTATCAGGGGTCCTTCCACATCTAGCCCAGCCCCCAAGCCCGGCGATCACCGCAACGCACGTGCATCAGCAATCCACAGGACCGGCTTCCTACCCTCTTCAGACCTCCTGTCTCTTTCCTCGTTGCGTTTCTTTTTCTTGTTGTTTTCGCCTTCACCCGTGCCTAGTCGCAGACCGCCGACCGTCACCGTCCATTTCTGATATGCGCTGCAGCGCTTCAACACCCGCTGATAGAGTTGTCATTCATCCAGTCAATTTAATGATGGACCATGGTGTAAGTGGTGCGCCTATTCTATTCAGGGTCTGGTACTTGATCCAAATTGGGCGTTCGTTTCCTATTTCCGAGCACTGTGGCAACATTTGGCCTGCTCGGAGTTGCCATCGTCGTACGCGTATCGGTTCTGCCACACCCACCCATGGATTCGCGCCTTCCGGAGAGATTATCCTCGTCCGAGTTCTGGCTTTGAGCGTGCACGCGAACCTTTCTGTGCATGCATGGCGTGCGAACTCGGTCAACTTCCGCAAAAGTATCATTCATCAGGTCAGTGAATGCATATGGCGTTACGGTAGCCACTAGCCGCGCATCTATCTTGATATTTGCTACTTACTTGACGTTACTTGACGGACAGATCGATTACTGCCGCGCATTCCCTGGCCAATCGCAGTCAGTCTCAGTCTCGGAATGAAAGTGGGCCACTCATGGTGGTACTTACGTTCTATAACGATTTCAGATCGCCGCCCCATAGTCAGAGTCAGACGGTCCGGAGATGCAGTGATATAAAAGGCCTGCCCTCCGGTCCTTCCTCCCCACGCTCGCCCCCGCCCATCCCCACACTTGCTCCTCTCCCATCTTATCTTCTCACTGAAAATCCAAATGCCCGACGTCGCTGCGGGTCTTTACTACGTTCACCCCTGGAACTCAACTGGCTACTCCAAAGTCGCGCTGACCTACGACAGAGACGGCGTCGTGAAACTGCGCAACTTCGTCAGTTCGAGCAAGCGCCAGCAGGTTCGTCTTGCTTTCCTCTCTGCTCTGCTTTGTTCTGTTCCGTTCATTTTGTTCTGTTCTGTTGTTGTTGTTGTCAATTCGCACCGGCTAACGTCAACTATTTTTTTGTTTACTTAATGGCAGTGGGACATCAAAGAATACTCAGACGGGAAATGCTCCATGTTCAACTCGCACGACGATTCGAATCTCCAGATCGCATTTGGCGATAACGAGGGATTGGCCGTGCGTGCGCCCTACGACTACGTCTGGAGGATTCAGATCGAGGGGGGGAAATACGTGTGCGTGTCTCTGCCTCTTCATCTTACTGTAATTCATTTCTCGCGGACACGATGACTTGGCTGATTTAAATTTCAAACTTGCTTTCGCATTCGTCATCAGTGTGCACGACGGAACATTGCACCACGCTTGGAAAGTCGACAACCACGATGACGGTACTTTGCTGAGATCCCAATTGAGTTCTGAAATCGTCGCGAATTGGTACTGAAGGTTTGTCATGTCGGGCAGGTGAAGGCGGTCGAATCCGCAATCGGCAAGACGTATTGGATGCTGTTCAAAGTCAGCGACACAACTTGAATCGTGGATCCTTAGTCCGGAGTTTACCGGCTTACTCTGGGTTGAATATATTCTGCGATGATTATGATGGCCATACGCTGAAAGCCCAAGCCCCAGGACCCTCATCCCGTTTCCCTCGGAATTAAACCGTGGCCCGATGCCCCACCCTCTACAAGGTTAAATTCACTTCTACTAAATCCGTATCATAGTTACAACGATATCCGCAATCATACCCGTATTTTCTCCGCCTAGGATCTGTCGAGAGTCACCAAAACATCCGCCGTGAAGACCATGCTTCCTTCGCCAATCCCAATATCCTTCTGAGCTTCCGTGATTATCCTATGAATTTCAGGATCTTCTGCGACCTGCCACATCCATCAAACCAACAGAATTAAAAGAAAAGCCGTGAACAGGGACCCACCCGACGCATTTGCTCGTAGCTCTGTCGTGGACAAAGATCGACGATTTCGGCAAGGATTTGAAATTGGGCTTACCTCTGCCTCGCCGATGAGAAGTGCAACGCGATCCACTGCGGGGAGTCCCAGGGCAATGATTTCTGCATCGAATCGTGGGTTCGCAAACGACTATTGCCGTGTCATCAAAGTCAGCATTGCTGTGAAACTCCGAGAACATATACTCACCACCTCCTTCCAGAGCATATTCTCCCTGGCCGCCGGAACCGCAGCAATCTCACGCGCCATGTCCGAGAAGCCTTGCTCGAATTCATTCCTTGAAAGGTGGGCGGGAGCACGAAATACGCCGACCCAGCGACAACGGTCTTTCTGCTCTGACATCGTAGGAAAGGTGTTCACAGTGGGTCATGGCCCAAGTTTTATATACGTGTGTGGACCCCAAAGAAGAAATATTACACTACGGCACCCATGACGGTGTCCCGGCTCGAGCGATTTGGAACTTCCACGAATCCTTCGTCGCAGTTGTCGGAAATCCACCAGCCATTCAGCCATGCTTGCTCATCTAACAAGAAGCGGAGGCTGGCCTCATAGGTGCCACAAGTATATGCATCCCAGCCTCGTGCCTACACAAGACGTCTCAGCCCGCCCAATCTAAGGGCGTCAAGTGACATGCGATGAGTTACAGAAAGTTCTCAGGAAATAACACCAGTTGGAGATGCTGCGGTGATAAGTACAGGCCTGGACGAAGCGGGAACAAAGTGCCGGGAAGAACTCGGAGAAGCTTTGTCCAGAGCATTGATGACGGGTGGACACCACGCCCTCCCATTCTTCCCTCCACAAGTCAACCGCGTTATATATGTCGAAACACAAGGGGTCTGCAAATTTGTGAGGGCATATATGTATGATATGATAGCAACCAAAATTCGATAGCCAAGCGACTCAATGCATCTCCAACACGACGACTCCTTGGTCAACGCCTTTACACACTCCGCCTGCTCAACCTCCGATATGTCTCCGGCTTGAGCCCGAGCGACGATTTTGTGCAGACAATCCGAGTCGTGAATGCATGACCTGTCGGACGGGCATTGGAATGATCCACGGATATGCGATGACATTAGTAGGCAGCGCGATGCACCCTTGGGTACTGAAGACGACATCGAGCTGCATTTTGCCGTTTTATCCAGTGAGAAAGAAATAGGCGGACAATGCAGGCGGACAATGCAGCCAGGAGCGAGACAGTATATAAGCAGGAGAGAAGTGCGCAGTGCCAGTGGATGGCTCAAGGATGGCTTTCAGAATCTTCTCAGCTTTAGAGGCTTTGATTGCGTAATTCCGAGAAAAATGTTCGGCGTGGTGGAGTGAGCTCCAACAAGCAAGCACCAGACGTCGTCTTGCCTCCCGAAGGCACCGCAGGCCGGGGGCTAGAAGGTGCCTGCGTAGCTGCGTCGGGTGTCCGCGATCGGGAGGCAATAAGCGTGAGGTGGGTACCGAGATACAGTAAGAGGGAGATGCCAGATTTATGTCCCTAGAGGTAGAAGATGAGTTTGTTGGATAGGAATAGAGTCTTGTGACACAAACGCACCCCTTCGCCGCAATAAAGCACAGCTCGAGAAAGACTACGCGTGCTGAGAAGCACGCGGACGCACGGCGTGCTAATTCTCCTCGCGTCTGTGCGCGGGGAGTTGGCGGTGCGCACGGGCAAAGACAGATCGTGCAGCTGCGGACAAACGCGCAACGACCCCCGCGCCGCCTGTTTCCACGGTTATGTCGAGACTCGACGAAAGTCCCGGTGAAGGGCGTCGACTCGGCGTGCGCGTCGCGCCGAGAGTAACTACTAAATGAAGCAATGATCGTCAGGCCAAGATATAGCAAAAGTGAGGAGAACGACGCACTTGCTGGAAATCCCAAATCGGGACTGGAGATTTTGACGCGGCTGCCGCGCATTGACGCGGCATTGACGCGGCATTGACGCGGCGTGACGCGCGATTGACGCGGCATGTTTCGGACAGCGGGGCAAGGCTCCTAGCGTACACAATTGCTTGATAGATGCCCGGAACAGCGATAGTAGAGCATGTACATACTTGAACTATATGAGCCCCTTGTCCGGGCGTCAATATTAAGTTATTTACCTTCTTGAATCAACTTTTCGCCTCGTATTGACCAGTCAAATACTTTGGGTGGGTGCAGGGACATTCAAATGTACTGTAGGACCTACAGAATCGCGGTTCAGCAATAGGGTTGCCGCGCCGATGCCGCGCCAGACGCCGCGGCAATGCGCGCCGATGCCGCGTCAATGCGCGTCAACGCCGCGTCAGTGCCGCGTCAATGCGCGTCAGTGCTGCATCACTGCGCGTCAATGCCGCGTTACTGCGCGTTAGCGCCGCGGCACCCCTCCCAGTACTATTCAATGTCTGTATCTCTATAGGCAGTGTCTAATATACATATTGGGGCAGAGCTTCAACTTGGAAGTCAAACATTTCTCAGGTACTACTTTCCCCCCATAATCATCCCATCCTTTGGCTCTCCTGGCCATCTGAGCGAGTGGTTGCAATGGATACTACGGTATATATCCACGACTCAGTCAAATATGCATATATCATATTATATGGCAGGGAACCTAGGCTTGGATGGCAGCTGAACTGACCGCCGCGTCAATCACGTGATTGACGCGGCACACTCATTCTTCGTTGAATTTGGATGTTTCCGATGCTACACAGCATCCATATTTACATTCAAGGATATATATACCTAAAAAACAGTGGACTGACCTCGGCAGATTGGGTCTGAGTCGGTAGTGGTTGGAAAAGATTGACGAAGAGTCAAACAAAATATGCAATGAATGTAACTTTGAAGGAGTGCAGACCGTAATATCTAAACTATCCCTCACTACTTAAACATTCAGGTTAACTGTATTTATCGCTGATAATCATATCTGGGGCGGAAGGGAAATATACCCAGCATTTATCAAAGATTACCTTTCAAGATCAAGACCTCAGAATCTGGACAAAAGTTAACGAAGGGGAGAGATGAAGGCCTTGATGACTTTGCTGGCAGAGGTGAACGAATCTGGCCTGCCCTGTTCTCAACCCTCAACATGATCAGTGGTCATTGAACCCTCTCGGATTCTCTCGGTAGCCTCGGGCATCTCGGAGTTGTTCAAATGGGGGACAGGGAAATGTTTCAATTGAGATATCCCGGTTGGGTCCATCTATGTGGGGTAATTTGAGTGTGATTCAAAGATACGGCTGAATAAAAAAAAAAAGAAATAGTGCCATGACTTATAGTACAGGCCGAGTCAATGAAACAATATAGGCCAATAAAGTGGGCCATCACCTTTCTCTGGTGACATTCAAGATTACTGGGTGAAGACAAAATTTGTAAGAGAAAAAGATGTGTAGTACACATCTGAACAACTCCAGTGAATCTTGGAAACCACTTCAATTGAGTGGAAGACCTATTCCAAAGAGTCAAACTGTGTAGGACGGTCCTCTATGTCATTTCATGCTCCCGTTGATTTTTCAAATCATGTATACAGTCAATGCCTCACCACATTGTGTAAATCAATGTTGCTTTGACTTGGCTGCAAGCCCTCAACTTGTTGCTGAGTGCGCAGACAAAGCAGCAGGGAAGAACAACAAAGTGTGTTTGTGGAATGGGTGGGTCATTGTTGAAATTCCAACTCAGGATGTGGACTTGTCAATGACTTCCCTTCACCTGCTTTTGTGTGTCTAAATCTCAAATTTAGCAATTGCATGGGTTTCATTCAATTTTATTCCACGTTCCATTCGGATTGAAAACACGTCCATTTGGGATGCACACATAAATAAGGTACTCACTCAAATTACAGTACACAGTTCAAGTTTTCAATGTTGAGGTATTTGCATTGGGTCACCAATTTCTTACCCGCTGTTGACTTGGGAACCATTTGAGGAGCAGAACAGCACTCCCAAGTTTTCTGGCCCATAAAAGTCCGGTATGGGGTGATTCGTTGCGTCGATGTCGCATCAACCGCGTCGTCAATGCGCGTTGTTGAATGACCAAAAATTTGTGGGATACACATCCGAGCAATTCACGGATCCTCCTGGCCTATGCATTTCAACAATGCAAGTTATCATGCAAAGGCTACCAGTGTGCATCGCGGACAATGGTTCATCAGTAACTGTCAATATATAGCCTAAAGTTCGATATTTGTTGACACATTGAATTAATATTGACAGTTTATCGTTGTGGAACAGGGTCATTGCATGCACCCTTGGATGAGGTTCATTATCATCGGGCTTGAATAGTCTTTGGGGTGTCAGACACCTAGTAGTTGAACATGAACTCGCCGCATTTCTGCATGAAAATGAAGGATCTGTGCCAATGATGATTTTATAACGAAGTGATCTACGATGGACGGGGGCGGCGCGCTGATCGCAGCGTCAGTGGCGAATCAAACCGCGCTAGTCTGCGCTGTCGCGCATCACAGGTGCCGCTGTGAAGAACCGAAGACCAATTTTTAATACAGGGATAGTCTGAAGGCAATTTTAAAAAAAGGAGAAGTGTTGTACAGTGGCCACATTCTCTCAAATGAGATTTGAAATTTGTATACATATCACACAATGGAGTGGAATAGCAGAGCGAATACAATCTAATGGAATGAGAGAGGATTCAGGACTTCCACGAGTGATCCGAGTATGTCCCTGTCACGTCTGGAAAAAATCAACAAGACACAACCAAGGGCTCACCAATCAATTAAACCAGGAAACATGGCCCGACGGCGAACAATCCCATGCATTTCCCAATTACAGTTACTTTCTGAATTGATTCTAGTCTGCTCTATAGTATATATACCCCGAATTCAATGAAGAATAATACTCCCCGACGTAGCTTAGTGTTAACTGACCACATTTTGGGGAAGGGTTTTTTTGCTTCAGGGGATGTGTTTAGGCCACAAATGGTTGTCTGAAGTGGAATCAGGGATTCTGGGGGCTTAGTTTGAATGCTAGAGGTGGCGCGCCGATCGCCGCGTCAGTGCCGCGTCAACGCTGCACCAGTGCGAGTCAATGCGCGCCTGTCGCGTCATTTTGACCAGACCCCTCAGATCCCTGCTACATGTCTTCCCGCTAGTATGCGATGCACTTCAAGTTGCCATCTATCACAGCCACTGTAAATTCAATATATGTAATTTATTTATTGGTGTACTTGAAAAAAGGACTGGTGAGCAGAAAAAGGAACAGAAAAAGGGAGACAAAAAGGGCAGGAAAAAGGGAACTGTGAACGACCCTAATAGCACGAGAGTAGGTACTCAGTAGTACTTGATAGCACCGAGCTAACCTAACCTAACCTAGCCACGAATTTGGGTGAAAACAATTGTATTCGCAATAAATACATGATGTACGCGAATACTACATGAGGGGTTGGGGGTGGGGTCGATTTACGTGAGCGATACTTCGGGTGTGCGCACCACTGATGCGCATCAGTATTGCCGGCTGGTATTCGACAACCAACAGAGGCAGTTTTGCACCAGTCCTCCAGGGCCGGCCGTATCGAAATGGTGTCGGTTAGGGTGGAGAAGAGGATGGGTGGGAGCTGGGAATGCGAAGTGTTAGCCACGAAAAAATAATCACAAGGGGGGGCGTACTTCGTGATGTCATCGGAGCCGGTGAGGGAAGTGAGGGCGTCCAGGACTATGTTCCGCAAAGGGCTGTAAAATATAGTACTGGGAAAGATCGGCACCTGATCTTTTGGCAAACGGAAAGGTCTAGCTTGTATTGCCGTCTGACACATGTATTATTGAATCTTACGGGGGATTAGTCCCTGATTTCTTATACACCTCAGCCAGATAGGCCCGTTGCAGTGTTTTCTTGCGTTGGATATTGCACGAGTGCGCGGACCCTGCGGCCATCTACATTACATCTATAAATGAGCCCATATAACCCCAACTTTTCTCGAAACCGTCTAGTCCCATCCCCCTTCAGGATAAAGAGGCGTCAGAGCATCATCGAAGTTTACATCACTGTGCGACTCGTTCTAATTGTTCTAATTGGGTTGGTTACTCATAGTTCAAACTCCGTAGATTGGCACTATACAGGGTAATCTAAGCATTGCCATGAAATGCCACGTTCAATCATTTTTTAGGGTTTTGAGTCTCACCCGCACTTCTGCGAGGTGCTGCAAACTCTGACTTCTCCCATGCCTGTAGATAAACATTCAGAAGTAAACCAAAAGTTAAAGATCAAATTGGGACCTTCTCGCCGGGGATACCCTTCGCGACAACTCTGCGAGACTTTGTTCGATGACCAGTCAGAACCAAATCGCTATCGAGCATGAAAGTTGGAACCTTGACCGTTTGCTGACTCGGAGGCGGCTTCGAGTCTGAATGTGTCGTTGACTGCACAGTAAGCACCTTCTTCACGATGTTCTTTCTCTGACACTGGGGGCACCGAACGGGGCACTTGAAAGGTAAGTGCAATTCAGTCATGTACTCGGCATGTCCGTGTGAGATGCCACAAAGGCCTTTGTGAGATTTACATTTTGTATTACCAAAGTATAACTAAGTGTCTAATTACATAAATACCACAAATGCAATAAAGACTTAACGTGCTTTTTGACCACACTCAGTGAATTTTTGGACCGGATTTGAAGACTGGGTGGGTGCAAGCGGCGAATAATGCCGAGCGAAGTCTTGATGGAGCCATGACAGCCGACGCAAGGAGCCACGCCCATGTGACGACCTGGATCCATGGTTCTTTGATGCTTGCCGTCGCATTCGGCCGGGCCTGCACGCCACGCACGTCCCGGTCCCGTCCAAACCCGACGTCATGCAGCTGCCCACCTCGTGCTCAACCCACACCACGGAGCCACCCATCCCATACCCATCCCATGCCGTGCATGGCACCGCCACTGATCGGGGTTCAGACATCATCAAACATAGCCGAAAGTGTCTCGGAGACAGAAAGTTTGAACTCATTGGACACTCTGCAACATTCTGTGAATAGTCTAAATAGATGGGATGTCTCGGAAATCTTAACCAAGTCGATTGGTACCTATAAAGTGAGGAAATCTTCACTGAAATTCTACGTATCAAGCTCGCGCAGGGAACAAAGGACTGATGATGGCGGGTCACGCCAAGAATAAAGCCGGTGTCAAGTCCACGTAGTGATTTGCCGGGCTCGGGCTCAGGCCCGAGCCCGGCCCAAGCCCGGGGCTTTCAGGCCCGACCCGGCCCAAGCCCGACCCGGTTTGCAACTGGGCCTAGGGTCGGGCCTGAGATTTGCTCAGGCCCGAAGCCCGGGGCCTAGGCCCGGGCTTTTCCTAGTCTCCCGTAGTCAGACTCTACACAAAATTTTTTGACGATAGTCGATAAAACTATGTGTGATTCTATTGGCACACCGAAAACCCGAAGTCGGATTTCTGTGATCGCTGGCTGACTAAACGCGACTTTCTCACATTCCCAAATAGGCTTTTAGAGTTGTTCCTCTCACTGCAAAGCCAGATTCCAATAGATAACAGCAGCTTAGCTCCTATATTCATGCTTCTGTTACTTGGAAGTCCCATGAGCAAAATCTTGCCGAAATCCGCTCTTTAATGTACATATATAATTATTTATTGCCAAGCCCCGGGCCTAGGCCCAAGCCCGACCCGACCCGGCCTCAAGCCCGATGGTCGGGTCGGGCCTGAGGTTTTCCCCGACCCAAGCCCGCTCAAGCCCGGCCCAAGCCCCGGGCTTTCAGGCCCGGCCCGACCCGGAAAACACTAAGTCCACGTGTGCACCCGACAAAGGCGGCGCACAGACGACATGCGGGTGGGGCCGTATGTCGATAAAGACAACGTGCAGGGATAAGTGTGTGCCGACAAAGGTGTCGTGGGGGTGGGGCCGTGTACCAACAAAGGCGATGTGCGGGTGGGATCTTGTGTCGACAAAGGTGACATGCGGGTGAAGCCGTGTGTCGACAAAGGTGTGCCGGGAGGCGGTGCCATGCACGGCGTGGGATGGGTACGGGGGTGGCTGGCTCCGTGGTGTGGGTTGAGCGCGAGGCGGGCAGCTGCGTGACGTCGGGTTTGGACGGGACCGGGACGTGCGTGGCGTGCAGGCCCGGCCGAACGCGACGGCAAGCATCAAAGAACCGTGGATCCAGGTCGTCACATGGGCGCGGCTCCTTGCGTCGGCTGTCATGGCTCCATCAAGACTTCGCTCGGCATTACTCGCCGCTCGCACCCACCCAGTCTTCAAATCCGGTCCAAAAATTCACTGAGTGTGGTCAAAAAGCACGTTAAGTCTTTATTGCATTTGTGGTATTTACAATTAGACACTTAGTTATACCTTGGTAATACAAAATATCTCTGTTCCCTTTGTTGGGATACGCTTGGATACGCCTCTGCGAGGCTGTTTTCCCTTCTATAATTAGTCAGGCATAACCGCTATCGAGGATGAAGGAAAGGTGGAACCTTAACCACTGTCTCAGGCGGCGGACCAACGTCATCGTCCGAGTCTGAATGTGTCTGAGTCGGTCAATGGGGTCCAAAGATAAGAAGAATTGATATCACCTACAATTTTTTTTTTGAGAGGGTCGGCGATACCCTCCCCCCTCACAGCCACCTGATGCCATCAAATTCCCTTTTCAGGACACAGCGCTGCCGAATATTTCCGCGCCGGGAGGTGTTATGTGAGAGTGGTAGAGTGATTAATCACCACAGAGTCTCATAAACAGCTGACTCATTATATCATATGTGAAAGAACAATGGTCTAAACTTGTTTGATAATAAGTTGAAGTATGCCATAGTACTAATACATAACAATCCAACCAAACTTTTTCAACTAAGTTATATGCCGTTGGAAGTTCGGGGTGGGCCAGAAATGCATACAGAAATGAAACTGTTTGAATATGTGGACAGTGGTACAGCATCTTCCAAAGGATAGTCTCAGAATATGATGATTCAGTTGATAGGGCGGCAAGCAAATTAAAAACCATTCAAGGTAGAATTATTGATAAACACAGATCAGCACTCCTCGGAGCCAGTAATTTCGCATTGGCCATTTCGGCATCCAATCGGCAGATCGGGGCAACTGCCAAATCGGTCATAATAATGATGGCCAGATGCCGGCGGCTCACAACCTATGCAGTGAACACTCATGTTTTGCTGGTCAATTGCTCTGGTATGTCCTGAGAGGTATCCCAGATAGGTCCTCTGAGGACCAAGACGTACATGGGCTGATATCTAGGTGGAAAAAATTTTACATACAATTTTTTTTTTGGCGGTCGGCCAGACACCCTCCCCCCTACCCCATATGGCAATCTCTTATCTTCGGACCCCCTTGGAGTGGGTACCTCTTTCACGACCTCTGTTCTCTTTGTTGGAATACGTTTGGCCACCCCTCAGCGAGGCTGTTTTCCCTTCTATGACCATTCAGGCATGGCCGCTATCGAGGATGAAAAAAAGTCGTAACCTTTACCACTGGCTCAGGCGGCGGAACAGCGTCATCTTCCGAGGCTGAATTTATCTTAGTCGGAGGCGTTGTTTCCTTTTACGACAAGTCAGAATACATCGCTATCATCAAGAATAAAGTTGTAACCTTTATCAAGACTCTCTTTCCCTCTGGTGGCTCAGGCGGTGTCATGGTCTGCCGATGAACATTACACATAAGGGATCGAACACAAAAATCACCTCTCTGACAGTTTTGCGAGCTTCACTGGCATCTTCAGACGACCAAGTCATCGGCTGCTTACATTGAGCGATGGACCAGCATGGAACATAGAAACTGTTACCATGTTCTTCGAGAGAGTTTCGAGGGTAACCTGGAGGGACTCCAACTGTCCTCGGAGTTGGCTAATTTCTCCCCTTAAATTAGCTATCTGCTGGGGTGTGGTCTCGCCAGAGAATTCACCGGCGACGGGATCGCGGTGAGATAATTGCGAGTGATGGGAAATGGTCGCCGCTACGAGAATTAGCAATTCAAATCTCTGGCAGTTATTTACTTGTGAAATACCATCTGCATTTCGTTCGTCTGAATCTTCAGAATTATTCCCTCCCGATTTAACCTGCGGAAGCGACACTGGAACTTTTGTTCCTTCATTCAAGTGCTCTCACGCAGGATCTGCAGCGTTGGTTTCTGCAC
The DNA here is from genome assembly GCA_029289565.1 of Mycena galericulata. Lineage (NCBI taxonomy): Eukaryota > Fungi > Basidiomycota > Agaricomycetes > Agaricales > Mycenaceae > Mycena > Mycena galericulata. The sequence goes on from JARKIA010000236.1 coordinate 104,486, forward strand.
CAGGAAGCTTAAGGACACCTGGTTGCAAATCCTGCTCTTCGGCCCCTGAAGTATGTCTGTTAGCGACCTTAGGCGTAGCAAACATGCTGATACCATCTCTGTCACTATTATCTGAATCCCTGGGAACATTGTCTGAATCCTCCGACTCATGGGGTTGTGATCCCAATTGCGGAAATCCAACCGCAAGACCATCAGGCCTACCAAAAGCAGACGATATGTCTTGGTCTTTGAGCTTTTGAGGTTGAGAACTTCGTTTCGGAGCGAAGAGTAGTCTCGGACCATCCTCTCACGACATCCCAATCTGGGAGCCCTGTCATGAGAGTCTGGGGCCAAAGCCGGCTAAATAACCATACCATTGCGCTATCAATTCTCTGATTTTTCAGTACTCGTTCTACCACTTTGCAGGTGATTTTGGCTAGACTTGGGAGAGAAAGTTGTTGAATAGAATAAATCAATACCTTCTGCATCCTCAGAATATCTCAAAATTTACTCAGCAGAGGAGAGGCGACTCCCAAAAATTTGTGTGGAGACCGAGTGTGGCAGTGCTGCCGGTTACTTAGAGCTAAGAGGACCGAATGGCGTCCATTTCGACTTGTTCACAAGCCATACCACAGTTCTGAACGGGCAGAACATGTCAAAAGATGAAAATAAATGATTATGCCTCCAAGTTTTGAAGTACAACCACTTACATGGGCCCAAGCAACAGATACGGGAAATGCCGGAAAACACCGGATTTTTGATAGTGCAATGGTATGGTTATTTAGCCGGCTTTGGCCCAGACTCTCATGACAGGGCTCTCGGATTGGGATGTCGTGAGAGGATGGTCCGAGACTAAGCGAAGAGCGAATCGCCAAAAAGATCAGACCTCTCCCCTGAAGAATGGTTATTAAAATGAAGTCGCTGGAAGAAGGTTCAGCTCCCACCTGCGCTCTTCTTTTCTGAATCGCTAGAAGCATCCGATTCGACATCGGTAACTTCTGGGCTTCAGTGACGGAATGTGACAACCCCGCCACTCACACGGCCAAGTGGTAGGGATTAGGATAGGTAAAGTGTAGTCTAAACCTGCTAGTTTTAGCATCCAATTTGGCAATAAAGGTGAAATTGCACCCAAATTCCTAAGTTTTAAGCCGGCTGAAGCGGAACCCGAAACTACGGCATTCGGCAGCAGTTTCGGGGCTGCAGAAACTGAGTCTTTCCACCCTACAGACACTGCTCCTGAAACTAGTGGTTTCAGGAGCAGATTACCCCTCAGGTCCTGCAAGTCTGCACCAGAACTCGCACTTTCGCAGCAGCACGGGGAGATAGCCAGCTCAATTTCAAGAAGAACTGTCTCCTCAGATTTTTTGTCCGGGGCTCTGATTGGATTTGCGACGAGGCCAACAAGGCCAAATTTGCATTCACAGCACTATGCTGCCGGGGCGGCATTGAACAGTGCAATTCAAAGGAGTGAATACAAGGAATATTTGGGACGCATTCCCATTTAGAAAGAGGCTAGTGAATTTCCTTCCTGAGTACCGCCCACCAGACTAATTCCGGTTCCCTCAGAAATCCACGTGCAATTATCTCAAAGCAGTCACACAACGCTTCAACTCATTGACAAGGTCATTTATTTCACAAGGGAATACCCTTTTTTGGACAGCACTTTGTGCGCTAAGCTTACCAACTATATAAGTAGAAGCGGACACTCATCCTACTAGTACTCGCTTTCCGTCCAGGTTGTACAAGCTCATGAGGAAACCCTCACATTTACTACGGTACATACTAGTTCACTGAGTCAGTCCGAGTCATAAATGAGTGTTCCATAGTATTCCTGCGCATTCCTACTGACTCATGCAACGTCCCCGAGATACCCGAGCCTCGGTGATATGCCCGAGTGCTCATCCGCCAATATTACAGGAGGCAGCTGGGAAGACGTCGGTAACGGCATGGGGCGAGAACCTAATTGAAACGCACCCTAGCGCTGTGTGCGCTGATGGCTTGCGAAGGTGCTGCTGGCGGCACCGCTGCCACCGCTACCCTGCCCTGTCCGAGACGTCATGTTCTTATTCACCTCCTCCAGGCATGGCCCGCAGTACGCGTGAGCCGATTGGGCGGCGGGCAGCTGGGATAGCCGCGGGCAGGCCATGTAGTTCGAGGAATTATAGCCGGTCGTGCAATATCCCACCACGGTATGGATGTGGAGGGAGACGGAGTATTGGTACGGGGTGATGAAGCACATGGTGGATACTTAGACGATTGCCATGGAGGGGGAAAGTATATATACAGACTAGCTATGTTTATGCAACACATCATAAACCTCGGTGGCTGTCGGACGAATAGCGGGTGTATCGGAGAAACAACGCGAGACGAGGGCGGAGAACCAACACGGCACGCCGGCATCCTCGGAAAAGACAAGCGGGTGTTGAGGGGCACCGCCGGCATCGGACGCAACCGCCCAGAGAATGACTCCGAGAGCATAGACGTCTGCGGCGGCGCTCCTGGTCTTCTCTGGCGCCTGGTAACCCGGGGTGACGCGTTCCGAGGGGCTGTAGTCGATGAGGCGGCAATGTCCGTCCGGGCAAAGGACGATGTTTCCGAGCTTCAGATCTCCCCATGCGGAAGCATGCGTGTGAAGCCATGAGAGCGCAGCGGCAACGTCCATGCACCACGCTGCCTTGAGATCCCACGTCAACGGAGATGCACGCGTCGCGCCGAGGACGCGTTCGAGGGACGACGCTGGCGCAAAGGGCATAAGCAGACCTACGAAGTGGCCCGCGGCATTGACGACCGTGTGAACCGGACGCAGAACAAAGTCGGAGTGGGACAGAGACGCCATGAAGTGGGCGTCTTCCAGAAGCTCTGCGGCGTAGAGCCTCATGCCCTTGAAAAGAAGCTGTTGGCCTGAGGCACCGATGCTGACCAGATGGAACCGGACATCCGAGACCGGCCGGAGGGTGAAGGTGCGGTACAGCTCCTCGACGGACACGGCAGGGAAAGGGGCCGAGCCTGGAATAGGCGTGTCGGAAAGGAGATCGGCCCTCTCAGCATCGAAGACGTCGAAGTCGCCGCCTGGGAGCGTTCGAAATTGGCAGCAGACGAGATCTCCGGGGCTAAGCTGGAGGTGGTCCGCGACCTTTTTAAGCAACGCAAACGGCAGCGACGTCCGAGTCGCGAGGGCCGTGTTCTCAACACAGTCCGAGATGTCGTGGTTGAACGCCCAGGAGAGCCAGACGCCCGCACCTGTGCCGACGCCATGAGGCTGCTCCCCGACGAGGAAGTCGATACAGGCGAATTCGTCGGAAAAGCGGAAGAATACGTCGGAGATTACTTCCTCTGACACTGGAGTCCAAATACCGGTGGCATGCTTGGACAGGGCTGAGCGAGCCGATGAGGGCTGGGGCTGGCGGCACGGAGAGGGCTCACCCAAAGCAAAAGCCTCGGTATCCTTGCGGAAGGCGGAGAGCCGCGGGGCGGAGAGCTGCGGGGCGAACATGGAGGCGGGAAGCAACCGAGGGTGATTAGCATCAAAACGTCAACGTGTCAAGTATGTTGGTGTTTGGCACCGGCATTGATCCACTGAGGGGGCCACGTGCAAGTGCGCGCTTCAGAAAAATCGGTCATTCCCAGTAGTGCTGGGTCTGGATGGTTTAATATGTTGTATAATACGAGAGGGTCCAGCATGCTGCTGGTCTGAAATGGAGGGCTTGTATAATACAATAAATACCGGCGCCGCCGGCCCGAAATTTTCGACGTATTAAATGTATTATACGTGTATTCAAGGCTGTATTTAATGTATTCTACTTAGGCCCAGTCCCATTCGGCGTCGTTCTCGTCCATTTGGAGCTCGACTGCTTCGGTGGCTGCGGCGCTGGCTGTGAAGTTGGTTGGTCAGATTTGCCCTGGTCGGGGGCAGAAACTCGGCTTCCGCCAAGAAACACGTCGAGGCTGTCTTGAAAATTCCATATTGCTCTGAAGTGTGCACCATGGCTCTCGCGTCGACGGGACTGTGTCGGAAACACGGCCCATGTGGCCCGCAGATGATCGTTGTTAGCCACCGGCCTCAGTTCCGAGTCATTCCGACCTCGATGAATTTAATGCTCTCCACATCCGGGAAGTGGTCGGAAAATTGCTCTACCATGCTCATAAGCTCTGTGTGCCATTCCCACTTCCTGTAGAAGACTTTGGGTATTTTATACCTATTAAATACATGGCTTCCCGGAGCCTCGGGGTATAAAATGTATTATACGCGTATTATACGCCCTTGTATAATACGATCAATAAATACAATGTAAAACCCAGCACTATTTCAGATCCTATTCCTCATGGCAAAGATATATATGTGAAGTACGGGTCTCAGAGAACGCACAGAAGCAAAATCGGGATGAAATGCTGTTGGCGTGACGGAACTGCCCGCATTTACTCGCAGGTTCATCAACCTTCGACCGAGAAGACCGAAAAAATTAGTTTCGATTTACATAAGGCGATTTCACATCAAAAAAATCCCCTGTCACTGAATCTACGGTCGAAATCGTACAGTTACAGTACCTGGTCAGCAGTGGTAAATTCTTTGTCCGTCAGGCGAGATTACGACTGATTACGATTGCGTCAGCCATAACCCGGGAAAAAGATGAGGTGGTAACGACATTCATCTGATCCGCATGCATAGCCGCTGTTCCGCTCCGTTCTTGATCATGACCTTCTCTGATTCGGCAACATATCACCGACTCTGATGAGTTCTGATGTCGGAACCGCCAACGAGTCAACTTCAAGTGACAGTCATAAGATCTCATCCTTACCCTTTTCCGCACTTCTCAACGCCCACCTCCCAATCCGCACTTAACAGTTATCATGTCGATGTCTTCTGTGGCCATAACTGCTGCTAATACACACGCGGCGCTGCCGCTTGGCTTCAGCCGAGCTCGATACCACTATTTGGACACCAACGCACCACGTTTGGCGTCCAAGATTCAAGACGTACAACGTCACCTCGATCCCGAGGCTAACCGCCAAAAATTACTAAAACTGCAGGAGGATCTGGCAAGCCAAGGCCTGTATTCGATTACAAGGGGGAGATTGGCAGATGGGATCAGCAAGCTCCAACGTTTTATCGACTCTCCTTCCGCGCATAGCCAACTCGAATGGGTGCTAGCAGAGTTGGAAGACCAGCAGATGCACGAGATGGCTGAGCTCGCGTCGTATTACGGAAAGCTCCCACCCAGTCGGGCGCAGACGTTACTCCCGGATGTGCTGTCCGAAATATTTCGACAGTGTGGTGCATATTCACCTCAGTCATTCAGCTGGGGTCCTCTCGACCTGGAGATGCGAACCCTTGTGAACATACTACGTGTTTGCTCGTCATGGCGAGCAGTCGCATTGGGTACGCCCGACCTCTGGTCCAAGTTGACGTATGCGGACACTGGAACGCTACCACTGTCCTTCTACGACCAGTGGCTCAGCAGAGCTGCAGCCGTCACTCTCGATTTACAAATCTGGCCGTCCTACTTTCATGGGGACGAAAACTACTGGTCTGGGGCCACTGCGCTACTGCATAAATACTGCAATACGATCGAAAAGTTGGAGCTGCGACTCCCAGTCGAAGGTGGCGGCCCGTTGTTGCAACCTCTCTTTCCCCATCCACACCGTCCAACCAGTTTGCGAAAGCTTACTGTTCACTCTTATGACGCGTTGATCCACAGCACCCTCTCCAATATTCCTTGGAGTCAATTATCCAGTATCGAGTTCCGTGTCCAGTATGACACAAGGGTCGTTTCACCCTCGCAGCTTGCAAGCATTCTATCCCAGGCTCATAACCTCACCAATTTATTGATAAACACGGGGCCCGACCTCGGATTTGCTCCGTCATCGGCGCAGGTGTTACCACTCCAGAACCTTCGCTCATTGGAAATCTCGTGGATCGACAGCGAGGAGCATTACCCGCTGGGAATCGTGCCACATTCCTTCATCGATCTCTTCGACAAGCTTCGAGCTCCAGCGCTGAAGTCTCTTGGACTGACTGTCGACAAGCACGTCAACCCATACGTGCTTCCAGCGCTGACAGGCCTTGCCAGTCGTTCGGGTTTTGCCCTTGAATCCTTGCGCATTGCGATGTCGTCCCCCACCCCTACCGCACTTTCGTCCGAGGGCACAATTGCCTTCCTCCGCGAGCAGGTGTCCCTGAAGTCTCTCCATTTGCATTTACACAACTGCGATCTCCCAGAATTACTGGAGGCCTTGACGTACAGCGGCCTCGACAGCGAGACACTCCTTTCTAATCTGGTGGATATCTCTATAGCGCTAAACAGTTATGAAGGAGCAAGTCCACTATGTTATTTTGCAACTCTTGATCTAACATACTCTGCAGCTTCTTCCAGCGTTCGCCGATATGGCCGCCTCTCGTCAAGCGGCAAAATCTCTGTCGCAATCCATTGCCGCTTTGCGCAGCTTCCATCTCAAAGGGATCATCCCGTACCGCGAGCCTGATGACAACTCCTACTACAGCGCTCCAGAGCCGTTGCTCGGTGATGAGATCAAGGAGGCTAACGAGAAAGCTTCATGCCGTCTCTTAGATCTCGCCAAGCAATGCCTCAGCGGATCCTTGGACTTCCAGCACTTTGACCAAACTCTTAAATTCACTGAGCCTAACGCTATGGCGAAAAATTTCCGTAGGAATTTCGCAAGCGGCGTCTGGGGAGAATTTACGGTTGGATTGTGACGACGATATGGTATGGCACTGGGTCGCACGGACAGGACGCCGCCCGGAATGGCCCTAATCCCAATCCCAAACTTTGTTTTCTCGAAGCCGAAGTTGAATCCCTAAATAGAGCTCGTTCTCGCTCTCGTCATATGAGTTTTTAAGCCTGGTTCAGGCCAGTGTCGAGCACTTCTGCATTGTGGAGGTCGCCGTACTTACCTGTCGTAACTCCTCCCAGCCAACGTCGTCTTGGAGCAACTGCGGAACTGACGTGGTAGAAGCTCAGGGTCAACAACTTTTCTATGAACGTTAGTTTACAAGACCAGACGCCTGCCTATTCTTTTGCCCGGCCGTTTCAGATCCCTCCAGCGGACAGCGTCGTCAGCCTCCGCGCGCTACTTCTCGCGGTGCAGATCAAAAGGTCGCGCAGTCCTCCTCAAAAGGACCCCCGCCGGCGTCACACGATCAGACGGCTTCCAAAATCGAGAATCAGCAGAAACCTGTTTACGAGCGCCGCCGGAGGTGTGATCGCGCGCCTCGAGACTAGGACAACAGACAGCGACCCCGACGAGTAGCCCGCGAATTTGAATTTATCGGGCGAAGTCTTGAGGATGAGGAATATCAATTTACTAAGAGGCGATATCGATTGCTGACCGCTGGCAGCCAGTGGATTTAGGGATAAAAGATCTTCAGGACGGAATGTTCAGCGGCTAGGATCCTTCTATTCTGTGTGTTGACCGCCGTGAAGGTGTAATATCTATCTATCATGCAGCTAACACAACTAAATGCCACATGTACAGTGATGATTCAGAGTCAACTAGAAGGTTGCGACGGCAAACTACCACAGATCGACGATCTCAAGTGTGGCATCACGCATCTGGACGTGCCCCTATCCGCGTCCGATAGCCAGCTGAAAAATCCTCGTGAGCAACCCAAGGCGCGAGAGGTAATCAGAGGATGCACGGTGGCGACGTCGACCGCCTTTATATATAGCCTTGAATTCTGACATCGAAGACAGAACACTGAACATTGCTCATTTCTATCGATTTTCTCTGTGCTACTGCACCTGGACTCCGTTGACACCGGTGCGAAGCGCCCCTCCATCTGATGCCCTCAATTTAGAACCTCTTATATGACCAGGAAACTGTCCCGTCCGGCGCCTAACTTCTCTCTTCCTCCCCTCACCATGATAGACGATGAGCCTCGTACGCGCATTGAATCCGGGTCGGAATCGAGCATAAACGACGCCCAATATTCCCCGTAGGACATCCGCCAAGTGGAATTTGGATTTCATCTGAGCTCCCATCTTCTTCCAGATATGCGGGTGCCTTCTTCCCCAGTTCACATGACTTCATAGTTTCGGGCGGTACCTTCAAGAGCGTCACGAACTACAACACCACTGTTGCGAAGAGGCCTTGCGGTAGCTACAGCGGCCATTTCCCCCGGAAAATAAGACTAAACATTTGGACAGATTTTCGCAGAATCCCGCTCGGAGACATTGACCTACAAAGCGAGATACGGCTCAACGGGGAGTCAACGGTTGTCCGCCACGAGCGGGGACAGGGTACTGTGCGGCGAATGTACTCAGCCAAGATTCACGGACAAAGGTCAAACATGACCGTCGCCCTTTACGAAGGAGAGAAGGCCGAGGAGCGATGGCGACAAGAGATTACGAAGTATTCATCGCTTCGGTGAGTTGCAAGGAATTTCCAACCCCAGTGTATTCACATTGTGTAGACATCCCAATGTGGTTCAGATTTATGGTATAGCAAATTCTTCTAGTATCTACGCCATTGCCGTCCACGACAGTTCGTCATCTCATTTTTGCGCTACCTGAGATCACCTCCTTTAGATTTAATACTCTATTGCGATTATGTGAAACTCTATGGCCGTTCACATTTTTCCATGATATATATATGTGGCCACTCGGTGTGTAAGTTTCATTTCCCTAGGATGTACCGGATGTTGAACTCCGCGTAGGAGGAGGACTTCCATGTAGGAAGTATGAACCGACTAACTTAATTGTTCCTGACACGTTCGCAGGACGCATACTACTATTTCTGGGATACGTTCCGAAACATAGTGGTGAGCCAGTGGTTGTGTAACGCATAGTCGGGCTGATACAGGGTCGACGTCGCAGTATCATGAAGATTGTACCTTCTGGATTCGTCTTTCAACCCATAGGCTCTGTCTGGAGCTAACCCCTAGCGATCTTCCTAAACCATCCTTCAGCACCCCGTGCTTAACATCGAGGGACCCCCGCATAATGCCATCCAGTGGGGCGAATCTGGAAACAACAATCATCAGATCTTTGGAACTAACTCGATATCATGCAATCGTTCACTGGCAATTAGGGCGACTCCATGTCCTCCCAGTCCCTCCGCACATTGAAGTAAAGGTCGGGACACTCATATATTGCCCCTCGGGATCTCAACTCGACGGTTCAGTCGAGGTGGCATCTTTGATTGATGTCAAGACGCTTAGCACTTACGCTTGGACCATCGATAACCAAGCTCCGATGCAAGCCATGAAGAACCACTGGACGCGGTCCGTATTTACTTGATAATATCTATTGCTCATCCCAATTAGCGCAGGTTCAAGTCCTGTGATATACTTGGGGCCGCCATTGAATGCATTGTGACATGGGCAGATGCTCCCTCTTGGCTTTCGCAAGCCAATTACATTTTCAGTCGGCTCCCAGTCACATCAAACCGCGAGGATTATGGTGTGTCGCAGGGTCAACGCCCTTCCGAGAATTTCCATTGACCGGTTGCACCAGTGATGTTAACTTGGATTGCATTTCGACTCGAAATTTCTACTTTACCCCGAACTCCTCCGGACGGGTATTTATTTGTCTGTCCAGAAGGAGACCTTGAAATACGTCGGCCGAACAAATTTCAATGGCACAACCAACATCCCGCGTATTGGTCTCTCGATGCAGGCGGTGTCGAGCGTCTTACCATGAATGAGGCGATGTGTCTTGGTTTTCCCAGCATTCGACTCGCGCCAAGGGTCCATGGATACTCCTGGGACGCTGGTGTCTATTCTGGAGTCCGTGAATTCCACGAGGCCAGAGGTTTCGATTCAGATAGCCAGGATGTAGCGCGGCATCTAGGTCAGCCACTTTACCAGCTGTACACTGAGATCAAGGTGCCATTGGCGCACAGTGAGACGAATCAATTCTTCACTTGGACCAACTCATAATTGCACAAAGTTGACGGGATGGAGTCCGTGGAAGAAAAAGACGGTGAAATCCCCGACGCCGGTGAGTAACGAATCGTCGTCACGTTTCTCCCAACTCAAGGATTTCAAGACCGATATTCATCATATTCCAAACACCAGGACCTTGATCTCGAAGGGCCGCCGCTCTCCCGGGGCGCGCAAATCATGCTGTGTGTAAAGGCAGCACTCATTCTTTTCTGTGTTTTGTACGCACTGTATGATGGATTCCGGAGGGACTAATTTCACGGACGCATGGTTGACGGTATTTGTCGACATATGCGAGTTCATTCGGCGAGACAGAGGAAAAGAGAAATCAGGTACTTATGTGTTTCATCCTGCGTTCGTCTTCCGTCCCTATCTACGCACTTGCACTGGTTCATGAAGAAATATTGGCACATTGACAGGGTCCTTGGAGAAAAGAAGAAGCGTTTTGGGTTCCTGTCCTCGATTCGCTCCAGCTGCATTACAATTTTCGATGTAGCGGAACTCATAATGGAGAAACGCTCAAATGGGCATATGTGGGAATCAGCGGCAAACAGCGGAAACCTGTTTACGAGGGTCGCCGAAGGTGTGATCGCGCGGCTCGGGCCTAGGACAATGGGTTACGGCCCGGCGAGTAGCCCGCGAGTTTGATTTTTTTCGGGCAGAAGTCTTGAGCATGAGCGAGTCCTGGCTGGCAAGAACGATCCTTTGGGGGAAAAAATGCTAAAAGGACGAAAGGGCAAGAGAAAGACACCGGGAAGAGGTGACAGCGTGATCAGCTGAATTCAAGATAAGGTATTTGAAATGGTCAGCAGCAGGGCAAATGGAGAGAGTGGAATAGGGAGGGAGGTGCAGGATGTAGATGTAAAAGAACAGGAAAAGCACAGATAGACGCTCACCTCGGAGCCAATTTCGGCGCGCATACCACGGTCCGTGAACGACTCTCGTTGGAAGCTCGCGTGCGTGTGCAGGGCAACGAAGGAGATGAAACAGGACTGCGCAGTGCGAGGGATGGGTGTGTATCTATGCGCATGTTAGTCGATGTCGCGAGCGAGAAGCCAAAATGATATAGATATAAAACGAAATTCCGAGACGACCGGGATCGCGGTGCCGGAGGACAGTATTGACGAGGCATATAGGGCGTTGAGGAAGGGAGGGAGCGACGCGAGCATGGGAGAGGAGGAATCCCGGAGTATCCGCGGAGTCCGGAAGCCAAGGGGGCGTGCACGAGGAGAAGATGTCAAGCGCGTCCTGACTGTAGGCACGCACTCAGAACTCCTTCGTGAGTTGGAATGTCCGCGGTCGGTGTGACGCGCACGGGCCCGCAAAGATGGATGCTCAGTTACCCCGCATCTCCCCGGAAGAGGAAAGAAAAGCGAAGGGATTAAAGGTCAAGTCACGCATCCAGCCGAGAGTGCCAAGTCCCCGTAGGTATCGCTCGTCGCGTGCTGCTTCGGGATGAGCGGCGTCTCAACGACGTAGCGCGTCTTCGTTGCGGGCGTTGGATGTGGAAGAGGAGTCAACACAGGCGCCGCGAGACAGGAAAAGGTGAAAGATGGAATAGAAGGGAACGGCGGCAAGGGAACGGCAGGTAGGAGAAGGTAGCGGGGAAGAATGAGGTCATACATAGACCAGGAGAAGGTTGGAGGGCTGAACAAAAGAAAACGACCCACCTGTAAGTATACATCGACGCGGCAGCGTATGAAGCATCGCGTCTTGTTCGCGCTTCGCTTGTGCATACGCATGCCTCCTTGCGCGCTGCGGGGATTTGCGAGTGCTGTGAGTGGAAACGCGTTAAGCTTCCTCGGTTCCTGCCGACGGAACGTGTAGCGGAAGTGACGCACTTGAGCGCTAGGGCGAAGGCGGGAACAGTATCCGCAGACGCGGCGGGGCTGCGCGCGCAACGGTCGATGAGAGTGAACTTGAGGCGGCCGAGCTCAAGCCGAGCTGGTGGACGATATACTCACCGTTCTGAAGAGGCAATTAGCGCTGATACAGAGAAAATTTGGGAGTGAAGGGTGGGGCATAGCGGATGGCTGAGTCAAGAGGGAGGATGGCGGATTTGGTAGGGTGCGGATGGGATGGGAAAATGTATGGGTCAGAGAGGAGTGGTCGAAATCAAAGTCGGTGTAGATTGGGCCAACTTGAAGGAAGGAGATGAAAGAATCGAAGGACAAAGACTTCAAGAACTTACCCACCGCAGTTACATGTAATTCGCCCGCTGCTCGGCATTCAGCACGGGCGCATATTCCCGATGCGACGAGATCTTTTCGACCATCTGCGCAGCGCCCGCGTATCCGATAAACGCGAGCTCCAATGGAGGTCCCGAGCTCCTCGGTACCAGTGCCACCGGATCCAGACGCTAGAGCCTTGCCGTCCTTGCGATGTGTCTCTGCCCGGCGCAGGTAGTAGTGCTTCAAATCGAGATTAATTACTTGAGGGCGAGATGTCGGGATCGGTTTGGACGGCCGCGGTGAGCTCGGACATGGTCGCCTGGTGGGAAGATGGCATGGCGTTTCTTATATGGTATTGAGCGTCGCCGAGGATACAGTCTGAGTTGTTGCTGAGTTGGGGCAACTTGGGGCGAAGACAAGGGAAAGCACGAGCACGTGACTGCTGCGCACTTAGCACGCAGCCACGATTCCAAATTTATCTCTCTACGATGGAATGTATCCAGGAAGCCGGAAAAGCCCTCGTATCGCATCTGAGGTTGCATCCCCTTCATCTTTCAGTCTTTTGGCAATAACTTGACAGCATTCACTTGGACTTTTTGCGAACTCTTGATTATCTTGCGGTCCGTATGTCCAATTCCAAAGAAAAGGGATACGAAACAAGATTCCTGGCTCTCCACTACACCGATTAACCTCCTTGGCGAGCCCGAGGCATCAACAGTACTGCTCTGGAGTGCGTCATCTGTCGACGTCTTCTTCAAAATATTTCACTCCGAGTCTGCGGCCGTTTTGGCGCGGCTGCGTCTGAGCCTCAGCCTGAATCACCATGGATTTGTATGCCAACCGCACCCCACTGGTACAAAAACTGGACTTCCTACCCATTCCCGAGCCAATGATTCCCGGCTGGTCCCGCTTATTTTCAAAGCTCATTATCGAGATGCTCACGTATATATTCTCCGCCACTAGCCCTATGATTTGAAGGACCGGTTCCTTCTCTTCTGCGTCGGTGTATCGCATTCATCGTATTTTTTGGGCAAAGAACTACAAAGTTAGTAGTGTCCGGGGGCCTCTGATGCTTGTGTAAATTGATCACCCGCAATAGGCAATAACAATTATAGCGCGCTTTGCGGCAGAGCCCACTAACTTGGTTTTGTCAATTATACACCGCTTCAAAACCAACCGGCATATACCGGCCAAGGGAAAGTAAGTAAACATACAGAAAAATCCAAGAGGCCACTGAGTTGATCCGAACATCGGCGGAAACAAGTGTTATATTTTAATGGATGGGGCGGCGTTCATTGTCAGCTTTGCCGCAACTGCCAGAAGAATTATATATCTAGAGTCTAGATGGCTATGATCTAACCTAGAGCTCCCACCGCTGGCAGTGCCAAACGATTAATATCTGCCATGATGCAGGGTACCAATCAAGGGAGAGATCGAGCCATTCAATGGCTTGTTAATTGCAAGTATTGGTGGACTTTCCAATTGGCCTCTACTCAGCCTGTAAAAGCCCTGACTCAAATATAAATTGTTCACAGTAATCCAACTGAAATTATGTGATCCCCAGAAGCACTAATTGGACCCCATTCTCGCTCGGTCGACATGTCGACCAGCTCGCATAAGGCCCAAGAGCCTGCCAATGGTGGGGCACAGAATACTGAGTTGTATCTGCAAGATGTTCTTTGAGCGAAATAATGGTTGAGTATTTTCTGCAATGACAGGACATGAAGAAAATTGATGGTAAAAGCTAGGTACAATGCAAGACATTGAAGAGGTGAGGAAATTTGAGTTTTAATAGTCGACATCAGCTGAAACATCGGCCAAGAACACTGGTCAAGCCGTATATACGGACGAACAAGTTCGGAACAACCGTAATGGAAACATCGGCTGGAACCGGAGGAAAATGGCAGGACATCAAAGGATCAATCAAACAGGACTGATCATATCAAAAAGAGATCATTACAGCCAAAAAAAATTGATAGGGCGCTACAGGACCCACTACCTAAAGTTAGTGGGCATCACCAAGAAGATCCCACGTACGTCTCCTCAGACCACTATGTCGTCGGCCAAGGCTGCAGCAGACGTCTCCGTCGCAGATGAAACTACGCCTCTTCTGGTGGCCGCGGAGAACCCAGACTCGCCGTCTGTCGATGCTGTTCATGAAGAACGCCGACCGGGATCGGAAGACATCGAAAAGCCGTTACCGATGGGCCAAATTCTGCTTCTCTGCTACGCGCGTCTCGTCGACCCCATCGCGTTCTTTTCCATCTTTCCGTTCATTAATAAAATGATACACGAGCAAGCTGGCGTTCCCGAGACCGATGTTGGGTTTTATGCCGGGCTGATTGTGCGTACTCCCAGTACTGCTGCAGTCGATGAATTAGCTGACATGACAACCTTTCCCACCGGCAGGAATCCCTCTTCTCTATGACCCAAATGCTGGTTATGATTGGATATGGCCGTGTTGCTGACCGTATTGGGCGCAAACCCGTCTTGGTCTTTTCGCTATGCGGGGTGTCTGTCGCCTCGGCCATGTTTGGACTTAGCAAAGGCGTCTGGCAAATGATTCTATTCCGGTGTCTTGCTGGGGCATTTGCCGGCTCTGTTGTGTACGTCCTCGAAAACGTCCTTTTCTGTAATTGTCTGAGTGGAGTGTACCCAGGACGATCCGAGCCATGATCACTGAGAACAGCACCGCTCGTACCCAAGCAAAGGCCTTCAGTTTCTTCTCTTTCGCTGGCAACATCGGCATCTTTCTCGGTCCGCTAATTGGTAGGCCGTCATTGACTCTCTCATCGTATTTGCTCATGTGCTTTCGCTGCAGGCGGTTCCCTGTCTGAGCCAACTCTCAATTTCCCCTCCGTCTTCGGACACGTGCATCTGTTCAAGACGTACCCGTACCTCCTCCCTACGCTCATCACAGGATGCGTTGCCGCGAGTGCAGCTGTCTTGTGTGCCCTATTTGTCAAAGAGGTCAGTTTTCACCTTATGCACTGAAATTTGCGAGAAGCTGGCTTTTCTCTTGATTAGACCCTGATAACCAAGACCGACAAGACCTCTGTGTCTCCGCCCATGACGTCTTGGGAAGTTATCAAGTCTCCTGGAGTAGCTGTCGTTCTTTATCTGACGGGCCACATGGCCCTCATCGCCCTCGGCTACACCGCAGGTCTCCTTCCCCTTTCATTTTTTTGCGCTTTTATTCACTTATACCTCCCCAGTTGTCCCGCTGTTCTGGTTTACATCCGGTCCGACGCATTTTCGCCGTGATTTCATACCCGGCTCACCCACCTTTCACAGTCGATTTGGGGGGCCTGGGATTTACTCCTCTGCAAATATCATTTTTCCTCGGCCTCGCAGGACTCTCGCAAGCCATCTGGCTCTTCCCCTTTCCGGCACTCCAACGTCGGTACGGGACAGGCGGCGTTCTGCGTGCTTGTACCTACATCTGGCCGATATTCATGGCCCTGAACCCTGTGGCGAATTTCATGCTAAAGGAGGGATGGACGAGGGCGTTTTGGATCCTTATGCCGTCCGTGCAGTTTTTGGGGGCGTCGGTTAGTTTGGTGTTTAGTAAGTCTTTTTGTGTCTACTCCCTTTTTCGAATCGTGGATCTGACGATGTCGCTGAACGCTCTCTCCCTGCTGAATCCTACTTGTCCTTGTCGCGATGAACACGCACAGCTGCGATGCAACTAGCCCTGAACGACGTCTCGCCCGCACCCAACACCCTCGGCACGCTCAACGGGATCTTCCTCACGCTCAACAGCGGTCTCCGCGCCGTCGCGCCCGGCGTGTTTTCGAGCGTTTTTGCCGTGGGCGCAAGGACGCAGGTGCTTGGGGGCCAGCTTATCTGGGTCATTATTGTGTCCTTGACCATTGGGTTCTGGGTTGGGGTGAGATATCTGCCGGAGAAAGCCGAGGGGAAGATTCGGCAGCCGTAAAGGAGGTGCAGTCATTTTGTCGCTGAATTGACTTGGGGGTAGAATTTAAAGTATCTTAGGAAGTCTGTTGTGTAATGCTGTGATGGAACAATAAAACTGGACTGCGTTGCCGCGCAGGTTCAGACCGGGTGGCTATGTCCTGGTTCAGCTCTAGCGAGTTAAAAAAGTTCGTTACTCCGCGTTCACGGAGAGATAGTCATCTCAGCCTGCAAGGACCACTCTGGTTCGGCGATGTCATCTTCGTATCTATTGTCTAAATATGATGGGAACAGTATTGAATTCATCTCAAAAATGGCCACCTTTAAGCCAAAGCGGCGGCAAGCAAGTCGGCGAATGTAGGGGAGGCCATCCAACTGATGAAGATATCGGTCAATGCTGTTACTTGACTTTCCGATGGGATGCTTACTGAGTCGATCCCACCCAACCGCGGCGTCAAACGCGAGCTGATGAGAAAGCTCAGGGAGATGGATCATCCCAAATAGTAACTGCAGAGACGTAGCGAATATGCAGGACCCGTCAGCCGGTCGTTTATGAGGGCAATGCTGGAACTTGAACGTGAGTTGCTCAGTGATAAATATGGAGATGCATTTCAATTGGAACTGTGACGGGCATCCCGACTAAGGGTGGCGAAGATGTACTGATTCTGCTTACGATTGCGGGCCCGCCGTCGAAAATCATCTTTGCGAAGAACGAGGTTAAGAGTGCCAGTGGGAGTTTAGGGAATAGAGATTACTTACATCAAAAGGAATAGCTGGAACCGCTGCCATTTTCGAATTCGGATGCGGGGAGTCGAACCCCGTGTGGCGAGTTGCCTGATCTGACAAGTAACGTTGATGCTCCGCGCACCATGCCCGATTTCTTGACCTGTTCGGTCCCTCAATTGGTGAGAGACGCCTGGATACAAGATAGAGACGCAAATGATAGAGAAAAAGAAAATGCAACAGAAGTGCTTTCGGTTGCGCTTCCGCCCGATTTAGTTCCCTTAGACTGTTGAATCATAGATCAAACCTGAATCCACTCGCAGCCACTCATATATATACTTGATTTATGGATTGGATGCGGCGATGTCGAATCTTAAGCTGTCTCCTCGCTGGAACATCTAGAATCGAAGACGTCCTCGCCGTCTCAGCCTGCTAATTCGGGACTAAAGAAGAATAGCTGGAAAATGTTGCCGATTTGATATTCGGACGCGGGGAGTCGAACCCCCGTTCTTTGAGCTATGAATATTCACGCTCGTCTTCAGGTGTGGCTCGTGGTGTTTCGTACACCACGTCCAGTGAATTAGCCTATCAAATCCTGGGTTAAAAGTGCGTCAAGTAAATTCAAGAGATAGACAGACGCGGAGATTCGAGATCTCATCACAAATATACGGAATTCAGGGCAACCAAGTGGTTATTCGTCGAGCTCGTTCCGTAGATGCGACTGGAAGAGAGCCTGGCGGGTTTCGTGATGTGTGGACTGTACTCGATGATCTTGAACCCTCGCACAATCGAAGAATTCCTCGCCGTATCGGCCTCCTAGTTCGGGATTAAAAAGGAATCGCCAAAGGCCGTAACTATTCGGACGAGGGAGTCAAACCCCGTTCTGCGAGCTACCAGTGTTCACATTGATCTTCAGATGTGGTTCGTGGTGTTCCGTACATCACGTCCGATGAATTAGCCTATTGAAACCTAGGTTAAATGTGTGTCAAGTAAATTGAATAAATAGACAGACGCGGAGAGTCGAGATCTCATCACAAATATACGGAATTCAGGGCAAGGAATCGCGTACACCAAGTGGTTATTCGTCGAGGTCGTTCCGTAGATGCGACTGGAAGAGAGCCTGGCGGGTTTCGTGATGTGTGGACTGTACGTGATGATCTTGAACCCCGATCTGTATCCGCACAATTGAAAAAAAAAGAAATCCTCGCCGTCTCAGCCTCCTGGCTCGGGAATAAAAAGGAATCGCCGACAACAGGAATTATTCGGACGCGGGGAGTCGAACCCCATTCTGCGAGCTACCAGTGTTCACATTGATCTTCAGATGTGGTTCGTGGTGTTCCGTACATCACGTCCGATGAATTAGCCTATTGAAACCTAGGTTAAATGTGCGTCAAGTAAATTGAAGAGATAGACAGACGCGGAGAGTCGAGATCTCATCACAAATATACGGAATTCAGGGCAACCAAGTGGTTATTCGTCGAGCTCGTTCCGTAGATGCGACTGGAAGAGAGCCTGGCGGGTTTTGTGATGTGTGGACTGTACGCGATGATCTTGAACCCCGATCTGTATCCGCATAATTAAAAAAAAAGAAATCCTCGCCGTCTCAGCCTCCTGGCTCGGGGTTAAAAAGGAATCGCCAACAACAGGAATTATTCGGATGCGGGGAGTCGAACCCCTTTCTGCGAGCTACCATTGTTCACATTGATCTTAAGATGTGGCTCGTGGTGTTCCGTACACCACACCCAGTGAATTAGCCTATCAAATCCTGGGTTAAAAGTGCGTCAAGTAAATTGAAGAGATAGACAGACGCGGAGAGTCGAGATCTCATCACAAATATACGGAATTCAGGGCAAGGAATCGCGTACACCAAGTGATTATTCGTCGAGCTCGTTCCGTAGATGCGACTGGAAGAGAGCCTGGCGGGTTTCGTGATGTGTGGACTGTACGCGATGATCGTGAACCCCGATCTGTATCCGCACAATTGAAGAAATCCTCGCCGTATCGGCCTCCTGGCTCGGGATTTAAAAGGAATCGCCAAAGGCCGTGACTATTCGGATGCGGGGAGTCGAACCCTATTCTGCGAGCTACCAGTGTTCACATTGATCTTCAGATCTGGCTCGTGGTGTTCCGTACACCACGCTCGATGAATTAGTCTATTGAATCCTGGGTGAGACGTGCGTCAAGTAAATTGAAGAGATAGAAAGACGAATTTTGGTTATCGGACACGGAGAGTCGAGACACTACCCCACAGCAACGAAATTCAGGCCAAGGAAGCGCGTACACCAAGTCCGATTAATCGTGAAGATGCGACTGGGGAAGAGGGCGGTATTGTGTCCTGACTCTCAAGACCTGTGGCATAAAGTATCGGAAGCTCAAAGATATCAGTCCAAGACTGTCCAAGAGCGAGGCAGGCGCACTTTGCCACTTTGGGAGCAATTGGGCAGGTGAGATTCAAGGTCCAGAGGTACCGAGGCAGGGGTAGTAGCCATCAAATCAAATTTCGATGCAATTAGATAATCTTGCTGCCGCAGTTCCCATAAGTGACGAAGAAACAGGTGAGCGCTTGGATGTGCGAGACCATGGGAGCCTCGGCAATTGCCGGGTCTCCCGGCCGCAGACTCGGCCCGCATTTTTCCGGTTCTGCCACTCCCTTTCCACCGTCCATTCAAAAACTGTACGGTGCGATGCGTTGGTCAATCTTCCTATGCCTGCGTTGGAACATTGCGTACGACCCACTTCTCTTCTCAAGATTCACACTCGCCTTACGCAGAAAATCCTGGATGCGCTCAAAGGCGTGGAGCGCGGGTCGCGTGTCGAGCGTCGTGTGCTGGGCCCATGGAGGCGGGTATCGATGGTGGAGAGCGTGCAGGTGTTGATGAGTGTACTCGAGGGAAGGAAGCGATGCGAGAAGCGGTGGGACAGTGGAGGCAAGTCGAAGGGACCCGCGACGGACCGTCCCCAGCTCCTGCGCGCTTTCTCCATTTCGGGTGGCAAGTCTACCTCATTCCGGGCGCAGACATGGTGAGCCGATTCGTTGGGTTTCTATGTGCGTCTTTCATTCATGGAAGGAAATCCGGAGTGCTACGCGGGGAACAAGATTTCACGAATATCCTCTTGCGCCGCGTCGCCAAATCTCACATCGACGGATGGCAAGAGCCCGGCACGCTCGACATTACTGCATCCAGCTCGACAAGCCGAGGCTAGCCAGACTATAATTCGTTGTAGCGCTGATAGCAACTAACCTTCGATTCAGAGATTCGGATAGGCGCGGGTCGAGCTGCGTACGCGTTGTCGGCGGGCGACTTATAACGATGATTGACCACGGCGCGTATTTCCATTTTCCTCCCAATGAAAAACTCACACCGCCCATGCAGAAAGCACACCCGCCCCAAGGCCTTGAGCGCGCAGCGCTGTCCGGAGTTTCCTCGACGCGGAGCTCTGCCGCGTATGCGAGACGCTGCGTGTGCGAGATACTAAATGAGGAGTGACGAGTGAGGCCTTTTTCCTGTTTCCCTTCGCGTACCTTCCCCTGCTCCGTTCCTACTCGTGCTCCCGCTCTCTAGAGCCTTCTTCCCTTGTACCTTGCCCCTACCCTCCCCCTCCGTCGTCTCCCCCCTACTCGTCCTCCGCCGTACTCCGCTTCCTTCATATTCGTGCTCTGCTCGTTCTACCCGCCTTTATCGCTCTCCTTGCTTTTCATACCCTCCTACCGTCCTCGTTCTGCCAAGCCTTCGCCGTCACCGTCGACTTCATCTCCTACTTCGCATTCCGTCTACCTTCTCCCTCCCCCTACTCGGGCTCCTTCGTTCTTCCGCTCCTCCTCCTCGTTCTCGTTTCGTACCCTACCCCTCCCCGTTCTTCGTCCCCCCTCCCCGTCCTGATCCCTTCGCTCTCGCTCTCCCCCGCTCTTTGTTCTCTTTTCCGCCCTCCTCCTCCCAAACCCTCCCCGTGCTCCTTCCTTCGCATTTCCTCTCCCCCCCACCCCCGCCTCCTTCCCCGCCTCCTGTTCTCTCCTCTCCGCCCTCCTCCCCACGTTCCCTGCCACCCTCGCCTTCTCTTCCCCACTCGGTCTCCATCATTTTCCTTCCCCTCCTCCTCCTCCTTCTCCTCCTCCTTGTTCTCGTTCTCGTTCTCCTACCCTCCCTCTTTCCGTCCTCATTCCTTCGCATTCTTCCCCCGCCTCCCCCTCCGCCTCCTCTTTCAGCTCCCCTCCCCTCCCCTCCTCCCCTCCTCACTTCTCCCCCACTCGGTCGGTAGCGGGGAGAGGGTGCACGCAAGTGGGGCGCATTGTGGATGTGCGTGCGCGTGTACTGGCCCGCGTGGTGCGTGTCGTGTGGGACACGCGCGGAGGCTGTGGGTGGGGAGTGCGGATCGGATCGGCGGGCGGTGAGGATGTACCCCGCGTCCGGTGGGCAGACGCGCGCTATGGATGGCGCTTTGTCTGGATCACCGATCGGCGTGGTGGCGGGCGAGGGCGGCGGGGACGAGTGTCGCCTCCTCGGGGGCATGTGTGCAGCTGTTTTGTCGTGCGTAGCGCACGGCTCGTGCGCGTGGCGAGGACGCCCGGACACGGATTGTCCTCAGCATGCACTCTTCCCTCTTTTCCTTTTCTGCCCCCTTCTCTGGCGTCCCTTGCTACTCTACTCAAACCCACACCTCCGACTCTCGTACCTCGACCTTCCTTCGCCCTCCTCCAATCCCACGTATTCCTCCTCCCCTTGTCCCCCCGCATTCCGTCCTTCCTCCATCCTCCTCCTTTCCTCTCCGTATACTCCTTCCTTCCTCTCTCCTCCCCCACCCCATTGTACTCTGTACACCCCGTCTACCGCTCCTCGTTGCTCCACTCCCTCTCCTCGTACTCGTTTCCCCCTTCCCTCCCTGCCAGGCCTTCCTCTCTGCTTCCGTACTCCTCCTCCCCGAGTACCCTCCCCGCCTTCCTTCGCCTTCCTCCTCCCTCTCCTCTCTACTCCTCTTTCCCCTTCCCCTTCCCTCATCCGCCCCTCTGCCTCCCTCCCTTGTCCTCCCCTCCGCCTTTCGGGTACGCTGACACCCGTTTCGTGCGCCAAGCGCAGCGAACTCAAGAAGTTTCAGGGGGCGACGTCGACGTTAACGATGCTGGAGGTGCGGGACGCGGGGTGGGGTGTGGAGAGATGGTCCTGACTTGCGCGGCGGAGCTGTGGACACGGGGAGTGCATGCGGGTGCGGGGGAAGGGGACGGAGGGGGAGGTGGGCGGTGCGGGAAGTGTACCCAGCTGCGCCCGGCGGAGGTGGGAAGGATGTGCGTGCGGCGCGGATGTATCTGCGGGTGCGGGGATGGGAGGTCGAGGTCGACGGAGCCGTGAGGGCCGTGAGGTCCATGGTACGCGCGGCGGGGGAGTGTGGGCGGTACATGGGCGTTGGCTTGGCCGTGTGTCGTGATCGTGCGTCGCGCGCATCGCGGACCGTGCGGGAGAGGTGCGCGGTGCGGCTATCGATGTGGGCCGCTTGCGCATGCGCTTGTTTCGAGGCTCAGGGACAGGGGACGCGTCCTTCCGCGTGCAGCGCTGACGGCCCGGGAGATGGAGATGCGCGTATCTACGCCTACCATACTGGACGGGATGGGCGCGGTGCGCGGGCAGGATCGGTGTATGTGATTCGGGAGTGCGCTCAGATGCCCGCTTCACTTGCCACGGTTATGAGCGTGGATCGTAGAGGGACCCATGGGGCGGAGATGCACCTCCGTCTGTCCTCCGGCACTCGCTGGACTGGGATCAACGAAGGAGGGTCCCGCGCGCTCCTCATGCGTAGCGCAGCGCGCCACTTGGATGTCTTTATATTCTGGATTCGGTGCATTTCCAGACGCCACTGTGCTGCGCTGCGGGAGGCGCTGGTACACGCGTTGTGTCGGTGGATCCCCGTGTTCCGACTCCCGCTCGTAGTGGACCGGTCTCTCCCTCGCCCTCTGCTTCACTTTGAATTTTCTGTTTGTCGTGGGTGGTCGACGCTCTCGAATCTGGTGGTCCGACTGTTCATCAGCGTTATATGTTGGCGGCGAGAGGCTCATACTCATTGTCGCTTGTTGTACCTATGTACGCCGTAGGGATACAGTGTGTATTGATTCAAATCCAAAGTTCTTTAAGACCTCTTCCACTCTCTGCGCAATCACATCAAAGTCATTTACAATCGTTCTTCTCACACGCGCCTCGGGGCGTAGATTACCCCCAAGTCCTAAGTGGACTTGTATCTAAATGATCTTTCTAATCTCTTACGGGCGGGCACATTCCGAGAAACTGAAATTCGTAAAAAGGAAAATGTGAATATACACGGGAGATTGTCTATCATCTAAAAATCATCCTCCACCGAATTCAGCGCCCGCTCCCACTCTCCGGACCCATGGGCGAGGAAAGCCGCATCAAGTCCTTGGTCACACAAATTTTGGAGTCGTGTTTTCTGATCCTCGGATGGAAGCCGGCCGTAATGACTGAAGAGCCGGAGCAACCATAGACGACGTTGGCAATGGCTCTGGATGCGAGATTTTGCCATGGAAAAGAAGGTGTCTGCGGGAAAGTCATGACGTCGTGGATATCCATATAAAAGGGAGTCGAGATTAGGGCATATGTCGGAAGGGACACCCGATATTGTCATCGCCCGTAAGATGTCAGCATGCAACTCTAACTCTCCCTCTGTCGCTCCGATGAGGAGATATGTGAGCGTTGGAAGCGCTTGGAGTATGGGGATTAACTTCAGAGAAAGCGTGAAGCGCAATAGGACCAGTTTCGTCAGGTGGCAGGATGAATGGAGAAGGAACGCAGGAAGTGTGTTCAAGGCTGGGTTGATCAAAGACAGGTCCCGAAGGGCCGGCGTTGTTAAATGCACAAGGAGTTGATCTTGGTACAAGATGAGACGGTGAAGGAGGGGAAGTAATGCTCCTTGGGTCTCCCCAGGTGTTGTGGCATCATCGGACCGAGAAAAACCGAGTGCACAGTGCGTTAGATTGGGAGTCATCTGCAGGATTTGAAGATGAGATGCTTGGACACAAGCAACACGATAGTGAGTGATTTGTCCCCAAGGGAAGAAGATCAAGTGCGGTGAGTGCAACCCAAATCGCGGTTCCCAAAGGACTACCTTACGCAAACGGGGGGCGCTTGCAAAGACATTTGTGATTTGTGTACCCGTGTATTCATGCAGTTCCACTGCTTCTAATTGAAGAAACCTGTCCTTGACTTGGTTCAGCCGGTCGACTGTAGCATTGCCGGCTGACAATGACATGAAGTGCAAGCTGCGCCAACGGCTGCACTGTGCGCTGATCAAATCCAAGCAGTGAGGATCTGCATCGCTATAGGTGTCCGACCAATAAATGTCAAGCGGCGCATTTGCTGACCGGTGAAGCTGGGTCTCGAGTATCGGAAGACGACTGTAAGGAGAGATGTCTATGGAAGACCAAAAGAGGGGATATGACAGTGCTAGATGTCTCCAGGATCTGCAGATGTGGCCCACTATCCAGGGCGGAGTTTTCATTTCCATGCCACTATCATATTTCCGAGCGGTGCCTGAGGAAACCAAGGTGAAAATCTCGCAAATCACGTCCGGCGGGACGCGGCGCAGTGCGGACAGGATGGACCAGTGCTGGCGAACGACTTCGACAGCCTCGGCACGCCTTTCAATGAGGCGTGCAAGCGTTCTTTGGGCATCATCAATCTGCGCATCCAGGACATCCACCCGGCTCTGGCCTTCCGAGATGGCTTTCTGTACGACCGGGGTTTCAGCTTCGAGCGGGACGTCGTTGCTTGTAAGGAGCGCTTTCAAATCGAGGGCGGGCGGTACGTAGGGTGCTGGCGAAGGAGGTGGAGTCGTCGGTGCGCCACATTTCCAGCAGGATTGTGCCATCGGAGAAGAACTTCTGCCTCGAGTAATGAGAGATTGAGGAGGAATCCACAGAACGTCTCACATTTCAGGTGATAGTACTCGGTCAATGTCGTTTCGTTGGAGGTCCGTCTCGGATTTTAAGGTCAAGATCGGTGCCACCCACGTGACATCAACGCGTCGAAGAAGCGGCGCAAGCAGGAATAAACATGAACGGAAAAGCGGGATTTGAGATAAATCTGAGAAGTGTTCCACAGAAGGAAGTCACTGTCTGACCCCTGCTTGATCATTTCCAAGCAGAATTAATAAATGGGAGGTTGAAAAAAACCCTCACAATGAAGTCAAATTACGAGTCCGGAAATCCTCCATTCAAGACAAAATAAGTCGATGGAAGACAACATAAGTCCGCTGTGTCCCGTATACGACACTCGGTTGAACATTTAAACTGTCTGTTGGACGACTGGTTAAACATGAATCGAGTGATAAAACGCACGGATGTCCAAACAATATACATCTCCAGTGTGTAATTCGAACTTTGGATGCAGGAGGTCGAGTCACCGCGATCTGAAAAGTGTTCGGTATACCTTTAACAAGGATGCTGCAAATCGAAACGCCGCATGTACCCTGGTGTGTTCTGGATTGGAAAGAGCCTTGCGGGTCAATTGGTTACGTCAAGGATAACTTAGCTGGGTGAACCCTGGGTCACCGGTGAGACGTGCAAAGGTAAAAAGCAGTACATATTCTTAACTCGGGAGTGGGAGGCAAAGCCCGACGAGCTACAGATAACTGTCACGCACCCTGACACAAACTAGCGGCGTTTCACACCCGAAAAATTGACTTAAAAAGTAGCTTCTTAGTTCCGTGTCACCATGAAAAACAGATAAATTGCAACAGCTTGTTGAGCACCATGAGTGTCAGTCACGGGGTTGTTGAATGTAAACGGTCAGCGATGGGGAGCTCCCGAGCAGATGATTCACACAACGTCGAAGTTCCTTCCATCCGTGCAAACTGATATCACACAAGAGCGTAGCAATTTCAATCTGAACCGTGTCAAAAGGCAACACTCCTGAAGAAGGCATCTCTATGCTCCAATTTAGAATGTTCGTTGCTTCTCTCTCTTTATAAAATTACGGGTGTCTGAAGCTTTCAAAACCCGCTTATAATTATCGACTTTCGGACCCCAACGACTTCGGTGTCTTTTGTTACCTAGCCGCCTGTCATAATAAACTCATGGGTTCACATCGGCTGAAGGTAGCGTCGGCGTTCTCCTCCTAGTTTCAATCGAATTGGTGAGGCGCGAAGCCCTCCGCCTCGCTTTTGTCAAATATAAAGACAAGCTACCAATATCCACTTTTGCAAAACACATTGCCCAGAATGCCGCCGCCCAGGCCAGAGCCTACTCTGGTCACTAGCCAAAGATCTCTGGCTACGCAAGCACCAGTCCTGGCCAGAACTCTCCATCGGCATTAGCCTTGGATGCGGGCTGATGAAAAAGGTCGCAACCTCCCCGGCACTCATGCCTATCTCATATTTTCAGCAATGAGTCCTTCTTGAGAATCTTCACTACTAGTATTTCGACTAAGTGTTCCTGGATCCGTAGGTATCCAGGTCTCATCTCAGTAATTGTCCTCTGCACATAGTTTTATCGACTATCATTAAAACTTTTTTTGTGTAGAGTCTGACTACGGGAGACTATAATTGTCCGTCCATCTCGATCAGCACTTTTTTTACCACGCTCTGATTAGTTGCGCTGATTGGCTGCTACTGTCCGACTCGATCATGCACTTTTTTACCCACGCGCTGTTTGCAACTCTCCTCTTCATCTCCGTGCTACCAGTATTTGGAGCATTTAGGCAGTTTTACTTAGAAATTCGGAGAATTGTCTGTCAAAAAAAAATGATATTCGACAATTGAACCAAGTTGAAAGATGGTACATAAACATGTCATCCTGGAGGTTAACGACTAAAAGTGGGCCCGGAGGTCATCACGGAGGATCCAGGTCTGCCCGGAGGGCGTTACTATTCAGTCAAAGGTCACCCTAAATCTTTTTGATGTGCAAAAATCACCTCGAATCAAATAATGATAATCGTGCTTCTCGGATAAGAATTGATGAACACTTCGTTGCTATAGTACAGTCTATAGAAGGCCCGGCAGGTAGGTAGGTAGGTAGCATTATTACACGGCACTGGAATGACTCATTGACTGTGATTTCAAGGGACGATGAATCACTACCTGACAACCTGATTCGAAAGAAGTGGCTAAGGGCCATAAAGTGCTATAAATCTCCGCCTCCATTTCTAACAAACCATGCCAAATACAGCAAGTAGAACTCCATCAGACCTTCCCTCGTCCTCCAAACTTGTAAATCTACACTTATAAACGACGAGGAGTTGCCAGACAATTGGATGATTTACGGAATTATTCACTCCCGAATATGATGAGTAAGAAAGGTTGGACCGCAGGGAAGGACTTTGTAGACCGACACTGCCAAGATGCACGCAGCCTAAGGCCATTCTAGGTGTCTTGGGGTTTCTGCCACCCAGGAGGAATCCCACTTAGAAGTCTCAGGGAGTCCCGACTGTCTTCAACTTGAACTTGAATTACACCGTATCTGGCCATATTGGCTACGCGGAAATACACAGGGAGGTTAACTAAAAGTTCTGTGCCAAAATATCACAAAGAAATAGGTGAAATGTTTACAATAAGTTTTGCGTGCCGGCACACTGAAAACACAGAACATTTTGAAAAGAATTTCTCAAAAGTCATTCTATTTCGGATGTATTTCAAGTTCAACAGATTATGGGAAAGGCATTCTAAAGAAAGAAGAGATATTTCAATGTTGAACAAGATATACCTCCGCTCCGCTTCGGCACAGAGAATCCGCCTCGGATGGTGTTAGGCGGCGGAACCCGCGGATCAAGGAGAATTGAAATGCAGGGTGTGACGAAACTATTAAGGAATTTCTGGCGTGGATTGGGCTGAGTTTTGCAAAGATATTATTGGACATTCAAGAAATTGTAACCCAGGGAGACAGAGACCAGTCAAATCAGAAACGCATGAATATTTGAGGGAGTTTGAAGCAGAAAAAGGACGGGAACAGATGCGGAATGAATGAGTATCATTGTTGTTCTTTTATACGAAAATAAATATTTATGTGGCTGCAGGCAGGTTTGTACGTGTCTCTCCAGCGGCACGCAGCAGCCTGCGGCACAGTAAATGACAGGGAATATAAGTATCTAGATCATTACCAGCAGTTGTTGAGCCTCTCCAGAACTTACCGTTCGATTTGGGAAGCGCAAAAGTACAGCATATGTGAGAGAAGAGGTAGGATGTGGATTACCAGCTGTCATGATAAAATTGGTTCTGACTGTGAAGCACAGTCATACAGCATCGGGAGAGTGAGATAGAAGGGATAAGAAGCCCAGAGCTGTTACAGAACAACGGCAGTTGAACAGCAGTGTGGTTAAACTCGGGTACGGTGTGAATATGATCCCAAAAATGGAAGAGCTGTTGAAGAGCTGTAGATGAGTTTGAACAGGCCGTGCGTCTTGATTTTCTGTTCTCGGTCATTTGACCTCAAGGAAAAAGAACGAGGGGTGAGTAAAGAGGAAGGAGATAACCTGATGGGGATGGAACCAAACAAAAGCCATGGATTTCGTTAAGAGAACGAGTAGTAATAGCTGAAAGGTATTGTATATATGTTCTTGCTTTCTTGCCAATGTTTTGCTATGGAATATGTGGTTATCCTTCCTGTGGTACTACTAAGTAATGTAGCATGGGAGGTGGGAAGAAACTGAGAGAGCATGAGTGAGATGATGCGTAATTTTCAAGTAAATGCAGTGAAAAGGAGAGATCGTACAGGGAAACTATGAGATGGAGAGGAGAGACAGAGTTCAGAGTATGAGAGGATAAATCAAGAGGTGTGCGAGACAGCTTTTTTGATATATGCCGGTACGTGTGGTGGGAATTAAGATACATTTTCGGAAAGTACGAGATAAACAAAAGATAGAGATAGAGATATGAATAAAACAGAAAGCTCAGCGGAAGCAACCAGTAGTGGAGACAAATTGAACAACAGCTTTGAGAAGCTTAGGGTGCGAGAGCGAGGAGCGGATAACCACAGTGCCTAAAATACCAGGACCAGATGACACCTGCTGTAGCGCCGGGGGTCGAAGATAGAGATATAAATAAAACAGGAAGCTAAGCGACCAGCAGCGGAGACAAATTGAATAACAGCTTTGAGAAGCTGAGGGTGCGAGAGCAAGGAGCAGATAACCACAATGCCCAAAATACCAGGACCAGATGACACCTGCTGTAGAGGGGGGTCAAAGATGTTCCCAGGCTGGGCAGTGCAGGAGAAAATGAGGGTGCATCTCGTTGGGAGCACCGCAACCATCGCAATATGAGGAGAGAGAGGTGGAAACGGAAGAGATGGGAATTGGGATCATCGCGGCGGCGAAATAGCGGGGAAGTTGCCAAACCGTGAAAAGACGTTATAGGGCTTAAATTTTATCCAAAGCCTTATCCATCACAACTTTCGGGGAAGCCTGCAACTCAGAATACCTGATGAAAGTCCTGTGATCACCTATATAATGAGTTAGGACGGGGCGGAACAATCTGAGATTCCCCATCCCCATGGCCTTGACCCAATACCCCCTCGACAAGACCTTCCTGGTCGCAGCCTGGCTAGAGGTATGAGTTTGCGTAGTTCAAGCGCGGATGATGAGCTGAGTCATCCCAATTTAGGGCTTGTTTTATGGTGCGCTTAAATATATGTTTGGCTGTGCAGCGCTGATACGAAGTCAGGCTGTTTCTTCGTTGTATTCTTCATTGGCGTCTACATCCATTTTGGCTTCCACAAGGGTCAGAACCTGCACAACAAGGTACAAGTATCGATTTACACATCCTGCTCTTGGGCCTTGCCCGCGCTAAGTTTTCCCCAGATAATGTTCTGTATCTCTGTCCTGATGTTCATCATTTCGACAATTCATCTCGGTGAGCAGTCCGATTTTCGATGAAACTTCTGTTTTTCATTTAAGATCGGTCAGCAATCAACTTATTCCGGCTTATTCGTGGCTATGTGGACTTCCGAGTGAGTTGAATTTTCCAGTTTGACACACCCTTACTGAAACTCGACAGTTGACTTCTGGCGGGCCAGTTGGTTACATAGGAGCGCTCAACCGTTGTGAGTAGGCCACGAGATTCGGATCAATTGGCCCAAACATATGCCTTAGGGGACCACATCATGAAGGATGTACTGTATGCGATACAAAGTACGGTCGGCGACGCCGCGGCGGTGAATTACGTGATCGTGTTCAGCCTTGAGGGTCGCTAATATCGGATTCAGATATATCGGTGCTGGATTCTCTGGAACAGAGATCATCGGGTTATTGTCCTCCCTGCACTGCTGCTCATGGTTACAATCGGTCAGCAGCGTTGGCAATCATTTCCTTTGTTTGTCCCTGAATTTCACCCGAAACACAGGATCGGCCTGCTACGTTGGCGGCGTGCTGTATCCGCGAGCAAATGCCACTGCCTCCATTTTCGACCCCCGGATTTTCGAATTCATCACTCTTTGTTGCAGCCCTTTTTTCGTGCTCTGCCATCCCCAACTGATATTTTTTATCTTTTATAGTCTATACCGTCGCTGTTACCCAAAACATCATTACTACAGGCCTAATGTCATGGCGCCTCTGGCAAGGCGAGCGTCGCATTGGGGGACACCGCTTGGGCGAAAGCACCCTCATGCCCATACTGCGCATTCTCGTGGAAAGTGCAGCGCTTTACCTCTTCGTCGAGATTCTCCTTTTGGCAACGTACGCTGCCCACTACAATGTAGAGTACATCATCCTCGAAAGCGTCACGCCTATAGCTGTAAGTTATCGTGCCACACTCAACATGTTTCTGAACCCTGAGTTTTTTTCCAGGGCCTGACCTTCAGCCTGATTACGATCCGCATTAACCTGCGTTCCCAGATGAAGATTGCCAACATGCCGACCGAGACTTATGCGTCTAATGTTCAGACGATTGGAAGCGTCCCCATGCGCCGCATCGTTATCAGGCGTCAAGTTGAGCAAATCGACGACACTGAAACCAGGTATGAGAAGGAGACCCTCAGCGAGCCGGAACCATGAGGGCGCATGTACATTTTATTACGCCATTATGTCTTGTACTTGGAACTAAGTATCTTCCATTTATTCATGGGCGTAATTCTGGTCTATCATTCACGACGTCCACGTTACTGGTTGAAATGTTCAACGAGTTACGAGGGAGTTCTCCGTGAAGACATATACTGGGCTGTACCGAGGTAACACGGATACGGGTTCCCCGTGAGCTTCAGAATCCTGGTGTAAAAACAGCAGACGCTGGGAGCTTCGGAATCCGGCTGTTCAAATCACCCTTCTCGTGCGTGGGAAAATAGCGCCGGATCATTCCGCTCAGTCACAGGCCGGCTTTGCAGGTCGTCGAGTCTGTCGACAGCACTCTGTACGTGTTCGGCGGCGGGTACGGCGAAGACGTGCATAGGCTGCAGTCTCTTCATGCCTCTCCACGCACCAGTGGCACTGCTTCAGTGGGACCGTGCGCGTCACCGTGCTCGGTGACAGGCCCCGTGAAGCTCCCGCCAAGGATTGTCCGGAAAAGTGGCTTTTCGAGGCCCAAATTTTGCGATTTCCTTGTCCGAAAAGTGGCTTTTTGAGGCCCAAAATCCACTGGCCCTGTCCGCCGAATGGCTTTTTGAGCCCGGATTTTGAAAATTTGCCTTGGCCGGGGATGATTTGCAAAGAGGTAAAAAAGGTCAGCCTCAAGGTATCTACAAACGTACACACGAGGTACGAGTAACTTTTGTTGTAGCGTCTGTTTATAAGAGACTACTACAAACACTAATAGATTGTTCGTTTTTCTTGTTCAGAGCACTGGTGACGCACGCCGGAGAAAAAAATCGATTATTTTTGGGTGCCTCACGTGTCAACCCTTGTCCGATAGTGGCTTTTTTAGGCCGGGGTTGGCCCAAACAAGTGGCTTTTTCAGGCCAAATTTGGTGATTTTTCTGGACAATCCTTGGCGGGAGCTTCACGGGGCCTTCGGTGACTACACCCCGGGCCCGCCGCCCGCGCAGGAACGCAGCGAACCAGCCAGTTCATCCCGACGCGCACGAAGCTCATCGCCCGCAGCTTTGGCGATCTGTGGGAGCTGCGGATGAACGTGGCCGATGGGCATTTTGAGAGGTGGCCTTTGCGGAGGAAGTGAGGGTTTACGTGTGCAGCGGCGAGTTCCTGGAAGCAGTGTGGAGGTGTGTTGTGTTGCTTCAATATTTCCTTTTCATTTCTTCTCACATAATTTTGGGGGTATATTTCATCTGACTCCGAATTTCCGCAGGCAGCTGCGAAGGGTGCGTCTTTTTACGTGACTCCGTGTTTGCGTGAGGGGGTGGAGGGAGCACAAACAGCTCTATAAATGCCGCAAGGTGTGTTGTGAATACATTTTATTTTCTTTGGCATCGACCCTCGCCTTTAAATTCCCCGCCAGATTGCGTGCGCGTAGCATGCGCTTAGCCGAAGGTGGCCTGCCCACCAAACTTCGACCGAAAATGTAGATTTCTAGCTCTCCTCCCCTGAAAAAATAATGCGAAAACCCCACGTGGCTGCTGCTCATTGCGCGACCCTAAAATATGTCAGCCTCCCGGATGAATTTGCAGTTCCACAACTTTACACCACCCCCTCACCCTGTTCTTACATTCATTACTTAGATGCGTCCGCAGTACTATGAAGTGGAAGCGAACAGCATCTATGAGACCCGAGGTACGAGGCTGTTTCGTTGTAACGTCGAGCCCCGGCTAACCGTTTTCCAAGAAGCACCCTGGACATCGGGGGCAACCAGTAATCAACGGCGCCGCTTCCTGTTTGCCACTCGTATTCTGGGTGTCATGGCTGCCATGCTCATTGTAATTACTATCTTGAGAGCCATCCCTCGTCCACTCGTCGACTCCACGGGTGACTCTGATCAAGACGCAAATCCTGCTATTGTCGACCCCGCTTCTCCGCCCGTAACAGACGCTCCCTTAGTTGGATTCATTCCTACCCCGGTCGTGGATTCACCTGTAGTCCATGAAGTTCCTCCTCCACCCGCGGACTCCCCGATTCTTGACGCCGCGGACCCTTTCATGGCGGTACAACAGGCCGTTGACGCACTGTATGCGCGCCAGTCCACTACGCTCGCACAGGCAACCGCACGCTACACCCTGCGCACCAAGCGCTCCCCGCCACGCAATTACCACCTGTGGTTCCGGTTTGCGCGGGAGAAGAAGTGCCTTATCGATGAATACGACCAGATTCACCGCGACTTCATGCCATTCTATCAGCTTGCGGAGCGCGACCCGGCATTCTTCCAAGAGAGGATCGACCGTGCAGCGCGTGAGGTATGCCGAGGCGTGTTCCTGAAATTCCCTGCTGATGTTTAGTCTCGTAGCTCGAGGAGAAGCCGGCAGAGATCTGCGTCGTTGAGGTGCGGGATGGCGCTACGTATCTCTCAGGCGGGACGTCCTACGCAGATGTCTGGCCCATCACGTTCGCCCAGGTAGACCTACATAGTAGGCGATCCCACGTTGTCTCGACTGACTCGTAATTTTATTCAGTTCTCGGCATTTCTTCCCAACATGAAGTTCCTCATCAATGGGCGAGATGAGCCTCGCGTCGCGTTCAACAATCGCGCGCCCAATGCGTTGGAGCACGCTTTCTGGGTCAATGATTCGACACCATTCAACATCGAGCCGACCCCGACTGCCGAGTTTTTCCGCGGACAGAGTGGGTGCCTCGTTCCAAAAGAGGCGAATGGATTCATGGAGATTATGAACGATGACCATAGCTGTAAGTTCTTTGCGTGTATTTTCCTTCTCTCTTTGACTCGAGTTTTGCATTTTCAGTTCTGATATACAGCGCCAATTCCGGCTTCACCACGGATCTTTATCCCGTTCTCAGTATGGCCAAAATATCACCTTGCTTCTCCGATATTCTCTTTCCCACTGAAGTGAATAATCCTGGTGCCGTCCTCCGAATATTACTTATCCATCTTCAGTACTATTACGAGCGCAGCTGGTGGTCCGGTAAATTCATGTATCCGGACAATATCACTTGGAACGACAAAAAGCCACAACTCTGTGAGCATGTGTCTTTACACCTTCTTCCCAAACTGATTTCTTCCAGATTGGCGCGGAATGTCCACCGGCGGGATGATCGTCGGCGACAATTACCATCGCTTCATGCGTTTCAGGCTCGTTGATCTGGGGCGCCAACATCCGGACCTCATGGACGTATCCCTCACCCGATTCGCGGGGACGCTGTGCGAGGAGGGCTGCGACGGCGCTGCGGTAATGGCAGAGTACAACATCACCGGAGAGTCAGAGCCGCGCGAGGATCTCTTCAAGTACAAGTATGCGATGGACGCGGACGGCACGACGTTCTCCGGGCGATTCCTCGGTCTTCTACGCTCAGGATCGCTAGTCTTCAAAGTTAGCCTTTCTTCAATTTTCGTTGCATGATCACTGCGAGCTCACCGCCGCCCTGCAGGCTACTCTCTTCAAGGAGTACTTCAACGACTGGCTCAGACCGTACGAGCACTACGTCCCAGTAAAGCCGGATTTGTCGGACCTCGTTCAGCAAATAACATGGGCGAACGAACACCCGGATGAGGCGCGGTTGATCCAGCAGCGGGGCCAGGCGGTAGCACAGCGCGTAATGACGGATGATCAGAACGACTGTTATTTCTCTGCGGTTCTGCTGGAATGGGGTCGGTTGCAGGAGTATGCTGCACAGGTTACTGCATAATTTTCGAAGTGTGGCAGTTATTGTACTACCCAGTCCGGACATAATTCCAATGTCGAAGGAAAATCCACCGTGGTCGAAGAATTAAAATTCAAGATGTCGTTGAATCCATGGACTGCGGCTTCCACCAATGTCCGTGTGGAGGTCCTCGGTGCTCACACCTGACAGGACCAGATGGCGTACATGCTACATCATATTGTGTATTAGGAATTTTCCAAATTCAATTAGAAACCGACGAAGGTCTTCCCCGCCCGCGAGACTGTTAGTAAGTGCGGCAGGTTTCAACCCATCAGGACATTATTTACCTCTGTTTGCCGGCGCCTTCCTTTGCTCTTACATTCATCTTCCCATGCATCGTGTGCCATCGTGCACTTCTCGCGCAACCGGTACATCCTCAAGCTCTGTCTAGGCCCCAATTACACGCTATCCACGCTCTCCCACTCAAATCGTTGCCCAAATCGGCGCATAAACGCGTGAATACGCGATTTCAGGCAATCTGACCAACAAGGCGGCGCAGCCCTTCACTGTGGACCCAATTCCCTCAGAGACTACAGCTTCAATGGAATTCCTCGGCGAGATTGTAAAGACTCGAAAACCAGCAATCAGAACTCAGTAATCAGGGCGAAATATGTAATTCCAGTCTCTAAGAGTCCTCCTAGAACAAATCGTCCTCCTTGACCAGGATATCCCTATTCACCTGCTCAATGCTCGTCAACCCCGCAAGGTGCATATTCATGATCAAATCCCCGCACATGGCGCGCAGCACATGCCGCACCCCGTCCTCCCCCCCGAGCGCGAGCCCATACGCATACGGCCTCCCAATCAGCGCGCACTTGGCCCCCAGCGCCAGCGCCTTCACGACGTCCGCGCCGCACCGCACCCCGCTGTCAAACAGCACGTCCAGCTCGCCGCCCACGGCCGCCACGATGCTCGGCAGCACCCCCAAGCTGGACGCGCCGCCGTCGTGCTGCCGCCCGCCGTGGTTGCTCACGACGATGCCCTGCACGCCTGCGGCAAGTGCTGCCCGCGCATCGGCGACGCTCTGGATGCCCTTCAGCACGATTGGGCCCTCCCAGTGCGCACGGAGGAAGGCGAGGTCGGCCCAGGAGTGCGCGTGCCCCGGGAACAAGATTTTGGTCCACTCCTGTGCGGCGGCGCCGAGGCCAGCGCCCGCCGCGGAGGTGGAGCCGCCCTGCTCCGAGTCGACGTCGTAGCCGTGTTTCTGCTTGAAGTGCGCGCGGAAGACGGGGTCCGTGAAGCCGAGCTCGACGCCGATGCGATCGGGGTGCTGCGTACCAATCGGTGGGTGAGTGAGTCCTGCTTTAATCGGAATAGACGCACGATGAAAGGGTTATACCCGTTGTCCATGTCCGACGGGCGCCACCCGAGCACGAACGTATCGAGCGTCACGAAGAGCGCCGTATACCCAGCCTCCTTCGCACGCGTGAGCAGCGAGATCGTGATATCGTCGTGCTCGCGACTCGGCCAGTATAGCTGGTACCACCTCTGCCCTTCCCCGCTCGCCGCGGCCACGTCCTCCATGCTCGTGCTGCTCGCCGTCGATAGGATGTACGGCACCCCCACACTCGCGGCCGCGCGCGCGCTCGCAGCCTCCCCCGCCTCGTTGAAGATCTTCTGCACCCCGATCGGCGCCAGCGCAATGGGGAAGCGCAGCGTTTGCCCGAGGACGGTGGTGCTGGTGTCGCTGAAGAGTGGGTTGCCGTTTGGGTCCGTGCGCGAGGGGATGTTGCGCCGCGGGACGATGGAGTAGCGGTTGAACGCGGCGAGGTTCTTGGTGTACGTCGAGCCCGCGCCGGCGTTACCGTGAATATAGCCCCACGAGGAGGCGGAGAGTGTCTCCTTTGCGAGCGGCTCCCAGAGATTCGACTGGAACGTAAAGGGCGGCCGCGCAGAGTGCAGCCCGGCGAGGAAGACGGATTGCTCGTAGTTCAGCGGGTCTGGGTTGTCTGTCATTGAGGTACAAGTGAGAGATTATCGGCCTTTGAGCGGCCTCATGTTGTTCAAGAGACTCCACAATCCTCATCTTATGTCAGCGCTACGTAGCTCACGCGTTATTTGCTCATGCTTGCCTGTACCATCCGAGGCCCCTACATCGAACGGGTTGAAAGAATATTTATTATTCTTAATCGTAAAATCCATACCGCTCCGCGCGGATGTTAGCAGAGGGCAAGAAGCAGGCCGCCCGCCACGGACACCACAACAAGCGGCGAAAAAACCACGGCCATCTCTGCCCCGCCTGTCTTGGCGGAGGACGTCCTCGAGGTCGTTGGGGCCGTGGCAGTGCCGGTGGGCGACAACGTGAGCGCTGGAAATACACTCCCACTGTATGTCACCGTTTGGGTGGAAGTTCCAACGAGATCGAGGTCAACACAAGTGGCGAGCGCGTCCTTGCCGAACGTGCAAGACTCGACACCGGCGAAGGGCGCGCCAGCGGTGTAAGCGAAGCCGGAGGCACCCTCGACGAAGGTCCCTGAGTATTGAACATCATCAGGTCTCACTCGCATAGCACACGGAGAGAAAAAACGCACCGATGATCGTGCTTGGCTCAGGGGACAGCGTGGACAGGGTGGCTGTTGTTGATCCGATACTGACGAGGTACGCCGCGGACTCGACTGCGACTGCCACGTATGTCGTCTCCCCATCGGCACCAACCCCCGCGGCGGAAATGGAGAGGGAAAACGGTTGGTTAACTGCGACGCCAGAGGGGATGGGGACATTGGAGAATGCAGAGACATCATAGAGTGTCTGTCCAATCACTGGCCACTAGAGGATGAGCAAATGGATATCTCGTACGGCTGGTGTACCACACTCACCATGTGTGGACGAGACGAGCACCATGATCATGCTTCGGATGTACATCATCGCAGGCGGTAGATGTGGGGCACAAGCAATAGCCGGGGCAGCAGCGTCGACCGAGTTCTTAAGGAGGGACCACAGGTTCACATCAGCAGTGTAACGTGAAAATATGATCCTGAACGGGTAAACTTCAACAGAAAAGCTGTAAAAAGTGTGCTGTTTTCGAGTGTGCGATCTTATTTTGATGGCATGCCGCTATGGGAACTCTTGGCGTGATCTGACCGCGATATGTTGACCGCGATATGGTCTGGATATGGCATCGACCAGTTGGAAGACCGTGCATTTGGCCGTTCTGCAACTCCAGGCAGCTACATTTACATAAGAAAAGACGTGGTCTCTCAAACGTCAAAGTGGAACGAGGTGTGGTCCGCCAGCGGCCACAATGATCTGTCAATGTCGGTGAAAATTGTTCCGCAACTCTGTTCCGCAACTCCATCTTGGCACCGCTCCGCCGATCCGAGCCTCAAGCAAAAAGCAATGCATCATTGACTACCCATGCAACTCCCATGCAGCATGCAGTGCATTCAGTAACACATGTAGTACTTAGATTGGACTATCTGCAGCTGGGTGAGTTCTCTAGCTATTGTGGAACCAACCGAAGACGAGCGGCATAATTATGATGCCAAGTTTCAACCATTGGGGTGTATGCCAAGTTCAACAACGGATGATCAGGAACCAGGAACTATGCTTCGGGGGGATCCTATAAGCTGGCAGCGGACTGGGGCGGTAGGTAAGTAGGGAGATACTGGGGCGCGTCGACGTGCCATGCAGATTGCACGCGGATAAAAATTACGCTCAGATCACGCCAAGAGTTAACCAAGAGTTCCCAAAGCGGTAATCCTTAGCAAGCCATCAAAATAAGACGGCACACAAAAAATTGCCGGAAAAAGCTTTACCACATCTCTTCTGTTGAAGTTTCCCTCTTCAGGATCATATTCTCACCGTGCCCGGAATCCGATGCCTGGTTACTTTCTGGCGAACTGATCTTGGGATTAGTTCCTGTGATTCTTCTGTATCCAACGACTGCGTTCTCAACAGTTTTTGAACAGCTGTCTGTTCGAAGCCTTTATCTCGCACACTGCCCGCAAATAATAAATGGCGTAATTCGTAGCTGTGCCGCATTTGACGCGAGCTGTAAAGCTTGTAAAGGGTAACACCCACATTCGGATTATCGCGTTGAACAGCCCAACCCGCAGGCGTCACAGCATTACAACGCTGTTCGATATCTCCACACGGAAGATGACATGTTGGTCTGGCACTGCGGCCACATACCGCATCTTCTGACCGGCGTCACCCTTTTCCTGACCCTCGCACCTTCCTATATATCCACCCAACTGGATTCTGGCGCGCTCTTCGATCCTCTCTCATGTCACCGGATACGTGCAATCCTCTTTGCGTTAAACATTGATTTTATGCATAATCACAACTGTGTCTTTTCTCTACCTGACTGCTTTCGTGGCGGCCAGCTCTCTCTACATTGAACTGCATATCATCTGCGGCCCGCTGCAACCTGTACACCTCCTGTGAATTAATCGCATAAATTATGCTCGATTGTAACCAGCCGCTGGCTTGGGTGCTTCAGATTCTCCGGGTGGAACACCACATGCGAATTTCCGCGATGAGAAACTCTAAATGCCCGGCGACTATGTATTTCCTCCGCCAAACTCCAACTGAATAGGGTACTAAGCTTGCTATTGGTACGTTGTTCTTCTAGGCAAATTTGCGTGCTGAAGCGGAGCGGAGGCATATCTTGTTGCTCATTGGGTACAGCACGCTACGCACAGTTCGAAAATCGACTTCCCTCCTTTATTAATCATCCAGATCGCCTGAAATTGCCCAGCAGCTTCCGAATTGCACCGTCGCGGAAATCAGAGTTAATTCAAGGGACTGAGACATTTTTTTTTCCAACGTCTCTATTCATTTTCGAACTCGTTTCTGGAAGGGCTTCGTTTCATAGTCAACTAACTTGGACGGAACACAAGGATTCGAAAACACAATCACGTGTGCTCAAAGCCACGCCGTCGCCTGTCTGAGGAGAAGGTCTCCGCGGTCTTAGAATTGCGTCATCGCGGAAGCAACGGTGCGGAAGGTCTAAGACACATAGAGGGGCCTAGAAAACTTCACTGTTTCTCTCGGCGAGCCTCATTTCAAGTGTTTCGGGTCTTGGTTGAATTGACGCATTCCTGATTTACTTACGCCCTCATATCGCTGGCGATCAAAAATCGTGGCACAAAAGCATCAGTGCGTTGCAGCGAAATATTAAAGCTCGATATCCCCGCGCGGAATCTATGTGAGACTCGCGGTCGGTGCATGCCTTATACTCAGACTTCCGCTTCTGTATAAAAGGTAGCGCAATTTTCAGAGCTAATTCAGAAACCCGCTCATCCAGCGCTCACAAAATTTAAACCAAACCTGCATCGAAACTCTTCGGCTAGGTACGTCCTTCTTGCATTTACCATTCTATGCTCATTCTTACTCACACACATTCCTTCAGAATATCACCATGTCGGCCATCACCCTTACCTAATCCGCGCTCTCCACACCCATCTTCCCCCTGTCCCTCGCCGAAGCCATTCGGGTCACCACTACTACCACTTCGTTCTCCGAGGCCGCCACCCCCTTTTCGGAACTGGAGCAGTTCGAGAGCATCGTCACAGACCTTACGACGAGGACTCTGCGGATCTTTGCCCGTGCCCGGGATGTGAACAGTCGACAGGCGCCGTCGAAGTGCACTCCGATGTGCCCGCCGATGATGCTGCATGGCGCTTCCATTTGTTCCTGAAATTACTTGTGAATTCGATGTCATCTGTTTGTGTACTGTTCTGTCCGACCGATCATGTTTGATTTAGTTTCCGGCGGCGCTTCGGAAAAATTCTGGTATACCATCGCGATGTAACACCATTGTACCACTATCGACCACGCACGTTTAGCATCTGATGCAGAAATTCATTTACCGCCGCAATTGGTTCAGTTACGAGAGTATGCACCTTTGCCATCGAGCAGTGCCATCTTTTCCGTGCGCCTGAGGCCGTGAAGCCCCGATGAATTTCGAATTGCACAACCATCTGGCACACGATTCTGTCTGTGAAGAGAATGAGCGGAAGGTGGACAGGTCGTGCAACACTCACTTATCCGTTTGTGCATCCAGGCGGCGTATTCCGTACGAAAGCCACCAGGATGAAAGGTGGGAAGGGGAATTATTACGCGAGGACATTGCCCACGTCCTCTAACACCGTAGAGGCCGGTCAGGTTTCAAGTTCATTAGCCGCCTCTGTAAGTGCAAGACGATATCTCGTTGCCGGTCGATAAGTACAAGCAGCCCCGGGAACTCATGACCTCGTTCATGATCAGTTGATGCCCAGAGTTCTGCAGACCGTAGCCAGAAAAAACTCCAGCAATATGTATGTAACGTACACCAACCAGACCCGTGGAGAGTTCAAGCTCCAAGCTTCCAGTTGGTGTTCAGTGGGACCGATAGATCCAGAGCAATCTTTCCAAATGGAAAGAGAAAGAGAATACTGTACCATTTTGACCGTAGGTTGAAGTTCAGGTGACGGTGACGGGGGGTCGTGAACTGAACTTATTTGGGACAGGTGACGGTGACAATGGATTTTTGTGGCCCAAATAGGCTGAAAAATGTGAAAATTTCTCCTCCGGCAGTTGCCGGATTACCATAAATGGTAATTTTCCCGTGATTGCCGAGGATTGAATGTTATACGGTACAGTACGTCAGTGTTGATGGCCGATCACACGGCATGCGGACGCAATCACCCCATCATCTCTGGCAACGTGGTTCCCCATTTTTT
The DNA here is from genome assembly GCA_029289565.1 of Mycena galericulata. NCBI lineage: Eukaryota > Fungi > Basidiomycota > Agaricomycetes > Agaricales > Mycenaceae > Mycena > Mycena galericulata. The sequence continues at coordinate 145,515 of JARKIA010000236.1, forward strand.
TTTTTTTTTTTTTTTGCATCTGCATTTCTATACCGCAACAAGTACACTAACTACTAAGACGCGGTGCCCCACCAGTGAGCAAATATAAATAAGTAAATGTATGTGTATGTGAGCTGGCGGCTGTTTGTATAGTAAAGTTGTGGAAGGGAGTTTGCCAGGAGGCGCCCAGGGCTAGGCGCTAACGCGGGTCGGGTGTCGGTACCATAACCATAGATCATAACATAACACATAGAGGAAGAAGAAGAAGCGGTCTGGCGGCGTGGTCGTGCGCGACCGAGTGGCAGTGTGATTCCAACGGATGTACTTGAACGTGGTTCCCCAGGTCGCTGTCTTTCCTGTCTCTCGAAATCCCGAAAACTTCTATCTACCGTCAGGCCTGGACTCATTCTCATGGTGCACAGATCGACGTCTATCCCGACAGTCTCCCCCTCACGTGCCACTGCAAAGGACACTGCGTGGCAACCCCCACAAAGTGCCAGCGCAGCGGGGCAACTGATGCTGGCTTCAAGCTGGCTTCTCATGTCGAATCTGTCTCCCCAATATCATGCCGTATCTTAGCCCGATTTCCTCTCGTCGTACTCGGATTTATGAGTATGGCCCAGCAGTGCTCCCCCCCCACCGGAAAACGGACTCCGAGAACGACCTTGCCGCCAAAATAAAAAACTGCTGGCGATCTCGACCTTCGAAAATTATCTCTCTCCCATTTGCATCTCTTTCCCTGTCTATCCTCAACCTCTCGACTGTTTTGCTGGAGGAACAAAATAACCCTGTAAAGGTTAACCGCTCATCAGGCCAATTTGGAACGATTGACGGTTACAGATTTAAGCGACGGGAATTGTCTACCCTCAGGTGTGCCGCCTCTAAACTAGCCATTCACGTCGTCTACTTTGACAGTTTCCATGCGTATTTATTACGCGGCTCAAGATACGGATACTATTTTTGCTCGGGATATCAAGCCTAACCCGGAATATCGACCATCCTTTGGCTGGATTCCGTAGAATTAGAGCTAAATACCGCTGGCCACGTCGTATCCTTCAGTTTCGCTTGTCAGTGATTCCGCATGAACGCAATGCGCATTCTTCCGAACTTAACCATCTGCGTCCAACATATAATGGGACAGAGGTTACTCCCTCGGCCACGTATTCATCATCTTCCCACTTCCTTCCTCACCCACCCTAATATTCGCCCTTCTTGCATATGAACGCCATCAGGAATCTATTTCGCCCGCGCTCCACAGGTTATGTGCAACTTCTGTCCGACGGCGAGTCCGAATATCCAACGGAGCCAATTCCTCCCCTCATCTCGTCCCAACACGATACATGGGATCCCGACATCTCCTTCGAGCCTGCGACTCACCTTATCGCTCGATCTACCCCGAAGAAAACTCTATGGCGTTACTTTCGGTTCTCTCTGGTTGCATTGGGAATCCTCTATCTCACTACTGTCACCGCCACCCTAACGTTCATCCCTGCTGAAACGAATACGGGCCCCTCTACTCAATTCACACAACCTCATATTTTCGAAGAAATCGATCCAGCTAATCGAGCGGTGGACACATTCTACGCACGCCAATCGACCACTCTCGCTGAAGCAAGTGCTCGCTACTCGCTTCGCACTCAGCGTGTGCCTCCGCCAAACTATGATCTTTGGTTCCGTTTTTCGCAGGAGAGGAAGTGCATTATAGACGACTACGACCAGATCCACCGCGACTTCAAGCCGTTCTATCAACTAGCTGACCGGAACCCGGCATATTTCCGGGAGATGATTGACCGTGCGTCGCGGAAGGTACGCCAGACGTTCTTTTCTTGTCTATGTGCAAATGAAGATGCCACTCCATTCACCCCTAGCTTGCGGAAGCGCCCGCGGAGATTACTATCGTCGAGGTGAAGAACGGCGAAGTGTTTTTAGCTGGCGATACAGCATATGGCGGGTCTTGGCCTTCCACCTTCGAGAAAGTAGGTAAGTGATACGTGATACATACAGGTCGTTCAACTCACAATCTTGTAGTTCTCGAAAATCCTCCCAGATATGACGTTTCTCATCAACGGACGGGACGAGCCCCGCGTGGTGTTCAATTACCGTTCACCCAATGCGCTCGAGCACGCATTCATGCCAGTGGTGAATGACTCAACGCCTTTCCACATCGCGCCGCGCCCGACTGCCGAGTTCTTCCGGGCGCAGAGTGGTTGCCTCGTTCCGAAGGACAAGAATGGATTTATGGAGAGCGTTAACGAGGAGCATAGCTGTGAGCACTGCGAAATTTTGTGTATTTCCTTTACCTTACTCGAAAACTTAGTTCTGATATCTAGTGCAACGCCTGGCTACACTACGGATCTGTATCCCATGCTTAGCATGGCCAAGATTTCGCCCTGCTTCTCGGACATCTTGTTCCCGACTGAGGCAAGTCGTCGTGCAAACTCCCTCATCGCCATTTACATCCACCTTCAGTACTATTACGAGCGCAGCTGGTGGTCGGGTAAATTTGTATACCCGGATAATACTCCCTGGGACGACAAGAAACCGGTATTGTGTAAGTGTGACCTACACATTTCTACACAAGCCTATAATGATGGCTTCCACAGACTGGCGGGGAATGTCGACTGGCGGGATGATACTGGGCGACAATTATCACCACTTCATGCGCTTCAAGCTCGCTGATCTCGGGCGGCAACACCCGGACCTCATGGATATTTCGATCACACGATTCGCGGAGACGTTATGCCAGGAGGGCTGCGATCGCGCTGTCGTCATTACAGAGTACAACATCACCGAAGAGTCAGAGCCCCGGGAGGACTTGTACCAATACAAATACGCGATAGATGTGGACGGCACGACGTTTTCAGGCCGATTCCTTGGCCTCCTGCGGTCAGGCTCGCTCGTATTCAAGGTTCCAAAATTCCCATTGTTGCTTGGCATATACTAAATCCAGCTCGATATAGGCCACCCTGTTCGAGGAGTTCTTCAACGATTGGTTGCGGCCGTTCGAGCACTATGTCCCGGTGAAGCCGGATTTGTCTGACCTGGTGCAGCAAATAAGATGGGCAAATGAGAATCAAGAAGAGGCGCGGTTGATCCAGCAGCGGGGTCAAGTGATTGCGCAGCGGGTTCTAACGGATGATCAGAACGACTGTTATTTTTCTGCGGTCTTGCTGGAGTGGGCGCGGCTGCAAAGTACTCTGATGATGCATGTTATATGATGTAATGTTTTCATGTTGGAAGTTGGTTATTGAATGGCCTCAAATTTTCTTGCACTCTCTCGCAGGGAACAGTTTGTCGGACTGAAATCCGGGTATCTCCGCTTTTGAATACTCGTCGAAACAGTTACATTAGGTCATCGGTCAATTCAATTTCGTCGAAAGTTTCATGAAACGCCGTTCGCTTTGTGTTTTTCTCATATGTGTGAAGATGCAACTGGTAAAAGTCTTTAGTGCAATAAACTCCATCCCAAAATGTGGACATACCTACGGAATCGCCGGGAGTTTCGGATGGTAAAAGCTCTGTATATTGTCAAAGGCGTGCGTGCAAGAATTTGGAGCTAAATCCGGAGAAGACATCTGGTCGATTCGCGTAGTAAACAATACTGATCGGTTTCCATCCAGGTCTTACATTGCTTCTGAATCGGATCCTCTCCCATTGGTCTTTTGCACGGCGCGCCCTTTCACAGTTTCACGTGTGCCCTTCCTTGATTGCTAAACTACGCCGCACACAATTTTGCACCTCCCCGCCAGGCCCCACTCCATATGATAGTATATCGGAGTTCCAATCCGTGCAGGTCCCCCTCGTGCCTCCGCTTCCGGCTGCGAATTCACTTGTTCTGTACGCCACTGCCCCGCGTACCCTTTGAGTGAGAATTTTATTTTGTTTGTTCTCCTCGAATTGACTTGACCCCTGCTTCTACTTGAGAATCCATCGAATAGTACTGGACCTCGCTCTTCGCCGAGGAAAATGTAAGGACAACCCCTGCGGTGCACGAGCGGCGATCACGCCGGCGCTCACCCTATCCTGCCGTATATCTGCCACACATTGCCGCTGTCCCTCGGCACTGATCCGATTGTGCAGCCGGACGATCCGAGCACCGGGAATGCGGATGGGGCGACCTTACGCTTTGGTGAGAGAAGATATGGGAGAGTAATACTTTGCGAGGGACGAACAAAAATGATTTCAGCACAGAACGGCAAGATGTAGCCCGTGCCCAAACTACTTTCGCTTTCCATCAAACCTCAGCTTTTTCGGCTTCAAATTTAGGTCTTATCTCTGCATCTTGACCGCTCATAGTTTCTCCTCTCATTCGAATTTCGTATTACTGCCTCGCGAAGTGTGCTGCCCACATTGAAGTAGGGCTTGGTTTCAATACTTGCCGATGGACGAATTTACCCCTACGTGTGCCGGAGACGTAACGCGTAAAAAACGCAGAAATCATCCCCAGGACAAAGATCCGTCAGATGTCATTTTCGGTGCGCCTCGCGATTTATTCCAACGTAAAAACCGTGCCGCGAATGTCCTAGCGCCCATGCCTTCAATTTGGTTCTTCCGAGGTTTCGTGAATGAATAATTCCCCCGAAAATTGAGAAATGGTACATCGCTTGTCACTTCTCTGTTCGTTCGACGTCGAACAGATCTGCGACTCGGATACGGCCTTCTAATCGGGAGTGGCACTTATGTAGCCGGGTAAATATGGCGCAGGAGGGTGTGCAGGCGTTATTCCGCCGAATCTAACCAGAGAGCCGAAAGACGGCATTTAAAGTCACTTATTAAGCGAAAAACATGTTAGTTAAAAGGACGTGGTGAGCGGGATTCAAGTATAGACATTCAACATTCCAAGAAATCGTTGTACAAAGCAGAATTTCGGAAACACTTCTACGAAAGCAACGCACGTCATTTACCGGCCACGAAACCCACCCGCCAAGCACATATTGTCTGAATAAAACTTGCGCAACTGTCCGCAATCTTTCTTACTGAGAAGGCTTCCCCAAGGATTGCGGCAGGGCCCGAGCTCCGGCACCAGCGCCGCGCCGGCCTCTAGGAGTAGACCATTGTCCGTGAGGGCTTCGCTTTGCGTGTATGCCTGGCAAAAAAAAGTAAGTGGACAAGTCAATGGTATACATATGGCGACGGAATCGCTTTACTCACAGTGAAGACGGAAGGCACATTGTGCGCGACAAGGAACGCGATAGTTCTTTTCCACCCCGAGATGTATTGAGCCTCACCCGCGCCGGAGTTGAATGCGATTGCAAGGTCTGGGCGGTAGTATTGGCCGCCAATTTTTCGGGGGAGGTCGTGATAGTGGCTGCCATGAGATTAGGTTGCTAGCCAGATTTAAAGTGAGTACGCGGGCATACACGTCATAATATTCGTTGGATCTTCTCCTTCCACGACGCTTGCAGTCCCTGAGAGCGGAAAACGACTCAGTATTGTAATATGGAACGGCAAGAGGTACTCACGCGCAACACAGTATGTCGTACGGCCCTCCTCGCATATCATCCGCCAGAAGAGGAACGAGCTCCACACCACAAAGAACAATCTGCAGGGGGCCGTTTGATCACGAGGCATCTCAACGACGAAAAGCGACCCATACCTTAACGTGTTTCACGTGGGGCAACTGGTGCAGAATATTCTCGAAGCAGATGGCGTTATACAATTCTTTGGATTGGGCACCGATCACCTTGGACGGGATCATCGAAAATCGCATGTAAGAGGTGCGAAAGTACGTACATGAATAGTTAGTTCCTCCTTTCGAGTCCAGTCCAGATTCGTGTTCAAGCATTCTAGCGCGTACAGCGCTGTCATGGGCATACATAGGATATCGGACATGCGGCGAATCCAGACATTCGGCGGGGCTTGAGGAAATTCCAACTCGAGCTGAGCGTGGAATCTCTCGGCCCAGGTCGCATTTTTGAGGGAACTCCAGCCGGCCTGCGTGACACGAGCGGGGATCCATCTGTAGCAATGTAAAGGGGCAGAATACTGGGGAGGTCTCTCGGGTAGAAGAAGCATTTTTGCATCCCACTCGTCGTCCTCGATGAGCTCTTGATTTAGGACGCAATGCGCGAGCCCGTCGTATCCTCCCTCACACATCGCCTGAGTGTGTTCAGCGTACACAAGGGGCCAATGGGTTGAGCAGGCAAAAGATAGGTGACAATTGGCGCAGGGAACAAGCGAGCGGGATTCAACGGACGGGTCGATGGACGGGTCGATTCGAATGAGCTGGTCGGTGAGTCCGCTTGAAATACCGCGTTAAGTGACGAATAGCAAGAGAAGGAGGACCTACCAGAACAAACATCTTGGTTCAAAAACGAGAAGCATTTGTTCGTGAGGCGAAAGTTTTCGCCCCAACTGCATTGTACAGAATAGCAGTCGTTGCTGGAACTGAATTTGCAGTTCTTCTATGGTGCTGGCGCTGATTCTTAAGGTCGCAGAGTCCCGCAGTGACGGATCTTCGAAGGCACCAATGGCACGGCAAAACTTCTTGTGAGCGGGCCAGTTGGCGTGTTGGCACGCTAGAGTGCTGTTGTGTCGGGAGTCAGATAGACATGGGACCGGTGGACTCACATGAGTTGCAGTACGAAACGAGTCGACAACCAGAGCATTTTTGGAGTTTGATGGATTCGGACGGTAGCGCATGACATTCATAGCATGCGCACCCAACTGCGGCGAGAGCGGGCAAAGTCGGTGGTCGAGAATCAGCCATCTCTTCGGATCCGTGAGATGACTTCGGCGAAGGAGTCTCAAAGCAGTGCAATTTATGAATCGGGGAAAGAGTATTGGCAGACTCAGTGGAATGGAGGAACAAGATGGGGTGCGCGTCAGGAAGGCTGAGGAGCTACTGTTAGTCGAAAGTGTATCTCAGCGGAGACTCAGCCTGCTGCGGGTTCGTGAGACGAGCAAGTTGCGTCAACTAGCATACAGTCGGGATGGGTTTGGACGGACAGGCGAGAAGGTTTCCGTCGAATGCTTGGTCGAAAGGTAACAAGATGCCGCTGGCTCAAAGTCACTGAAGTGACGGTGACTAAGGTGACGCACACTTCTGGACACGTGCTCTTGCACACGCGTCGGTAGGACCACGCCGGACCAAACAAACCGGTGGATCATTGCCAGTTCTCTCTAGAGATATCTTCCAACGTAGACCGTCCATCTTTCAGTAGAGTCAAATTTAGCTCAATAACGGCTCGTTCCTCGACTCATTTCTCCACAACCGTCTCGGTTGGCTCCAAGCATTCGTCCCTTGCGTCGAGATGTGGCAATATGTGAAGGTAGCTCTCGACCATCCTTCATTCTCCACTTCTTACCAACGCAACCAATTTAATTCTACCCAATCCCCGGTCATGCAATCTGCAGCCTCGTCGTCGCCATTGCCATTTTCAGCGGCAGTATTCTCCGCACCAACCTCCACGGCGTCGCGTAAGCTTTCTGTCCATCGCCTCTTGTTCCATGATCCGTGTAAGTTCATATTCGTAAAACAAAAACCCGCCAAGAGCCCAGGGCAACCTCTACCGCATTTCTATCGTACACTTCACACACCCCGGCAACTCTGTATCCTTGCACTTGCAGACTAAAGTCCGCTCATCACAGCGGAGGTCGCGGGTGCACCCGCTCCTGCGAAGTACGACACGGGCGTGACCTCCTGGACCCTCAACTGGTTCACCCACCGTGTCAAGAACCGGTGCGTCAAGAACCGCAAGGTAGCGAGACTTTTACTCGTGTCTCTTTCACTTGTATCCCGGATATAATAAAGATTCTCGAAGGGATCCGAGACCAGGATGGCTAGCAGAGGGGCGGAACACACTGAGCCACGGTTGATACTGTTGCTGCTTGAGTCCAAACACCTTGTATGTAAGACGCCGCGAATGCATAATTTCTGACATCCTGATTCGACCTGTTGCTCTGAACGAAACCAGGGTACTCATGTATGTGGAGGATTCTGTAAAACAGCGGAGGCGACAGCATCGGTGGATCAAACAGTCATCATCCGGACTCCCACAACGCGGTTGCTGATTCTACCATAATGGCGCCCGCCTCTGACCCTATGCGGAGACGATTAAGGGTATCTCTGGCGCCCGCGCGAACCATTTCATCCTCGTGCCTAGTGGGGAGAAGAAGGAGATTAATAAATTCATCGTTGTCACAAGAAAGCTCACTGCAGGGATGCAACCAACGTAATGCAGTGTTCCAGCTCCCGGCTTCCGTAGCCGCGGTCATCTAAACGGGCATCTCCTGCCATCCATCTGGCCATCCGCGTGTCCAAAAACCTGGATGGATCCCGCAGTCTCTGACATTCTCTGAAACGGTTGGACAGATCTATATCCAACGACCATTGGCTTATATGACCCAGTGCATAAAGAGCTCCGGTTCGAACTTCGGCATCTTCGTGACTAGGCAGATCAGATTTCGCTATGCGGTTCTGAGAAGGACATACTGCAAGAGAGACGCAAGTGGCTCGCGAAAATCGGCTCCGTCGATGGCCATCAGCAGTCTGAGAGATTTATGACAGGCAAGATTTCCAAGGAGAAGGCAGGTAGATGCCAGAACACGACGATCGACCGACTCAAGAAGTTCCCGAGCGTGGTCAAGTGCGTTTGCATTAATAACCTCTCGAGCCCCGTCGACCGATGCGCAGCTAACATCAGCCAGCGCATGTGTTGCATTGCGTTGGATGAATAGGACCCCGAGATTGACCTTCCCCCACAGCAAGGATGCAGAACTCGACGGTATCGGATTGGGGTCACTGGGACGCGGAAGTTCTAAAAGCGCCACAAGACGTCGAAATATATGTAGGGCAACAAGGTCACCGTATTGAGCTTCTTGGCGGGCGATTTTCCCTACGATCCAACATGTCGCGCCGAGAATAATATGGTTATGGGACTCCAAGAAACGAGTTATGTGGCTCAAGAAATTGGCTCCAGCAATGGCACTGACCGCATTATGCTGTCCTGAACTTATCTGGGCCAGAATGCAAATGACTCGCTCTTGGATACCAACGTCCTCAGAGCTGAATGAAATTGTTATGGGCGACATTTTCCCGCGACAAGGAAGAACTACGCACCATGAAAGAAGAACCAGGTCCGGGCACAGGTCACTCTTGACAACTGTGTTTATCAACGCGCCATAACGAACGATTGTTCGCAGCAATCTGGTGGTGGATCGCAGAATAATGTGATCAGGCGATTGTAGCAGTTCCGATATTCGCGATAAAATACCGCCGTCCAAGAGGATCTTTGCCTCCCCTTCGGATGTGGATGCCTTCTGATTTATATGGTCTAGAACAACCACCTTTGTCGCGGTCCATATATACTTGAAACTACAATCAAAGAATAAATCTCGCCCAGCTGCATTACTGGTTGTATCGAGTCGCACGTACGTGAGATATGTGGTCAGGGTTTCTAGCTTTTCTGGCGAGATGGGAAGATCCTCGTCCTTCTTGATCAGATCCAATGCCTGGCGATGGTACATGTATTTTAGGAGAGGTTTAGTGAGAGCGTGCAGGGAAATAGTCGCGCCGGGAGGGTTGCGATCCGACCACCAGCTGAGGAGGCTTGCGGTTGTCGGCCGGCGCTGTAAGGCAGATGGCGACTCGGCCATGGTGGAATCTGGTGGTACGAAAAGACGAGGGGAACACAAACGTTTGACACCGCAGCATTAATATTGTTTCACCTATTCTCACGGATTTAAGACCCTGATGATTGCTGCCTCATATCCCAAACATTGATCAGTGGCGAGGCGGCGGAAGTGCGGACAGCGCCAAGAATAGGATGGGATTGATGAGAAAGAAGCAAGCTAAGCCTCAAACTCCCGCGAAATGATAGACTCAAAAAGCAAGACGCAAATGTGGAGATTACGCCTCGAGGGGTAGTGTGTGCGCTTTAAAATGCTGAAAGCTGTCAAGCCCATTCCACGTCGAGTCCTCGAATTTCACTAAGTTATACGTGCCGTTGCGGGTAAACCAAGCTTGTCAGCCAGTCCCATTGGCAGTACCGGCAACACCCTTCGGTTCGAGAGTGTGAAAAATTCAAGCGTGATCTTGGTGGGATGATAAGATTAGATAAGATCAGAAAGAACCGGAGATCGGCAGCCGCACATTGATCCGGACACCCTTGCTTCCAATCTCCCATGGCGCGTTACTTATTCACCTTATTCCTGGGCTATCTTACCATATACACTTGTAAATTTAAATAGAAATCAAAACGCTGGTCACGGTCTTTCTTTGATCTTTGGGGTTCTCAATATTTATTTCTCGTGAATCCGATTCACAGAGTCACAGTAAACTTCCTGACGGCCCCTCTACAAGTAGGTGCAATCCACACCTGAATATTGGGCTAGCCGGATCCTTGCGTGTAGCGGATCCGTTGGGTGCAGAATGAAATAAACAAAGAAGAGATGTTCGAAGGAATTTGGAAATGGGGAGTCGGACCCTCGACGGAGCCCCGTAATCAAACCTCGCTGTGTTCCGTACATCACGCAACACGACTAGTCGGTTGTATCTGAATACAAACTGTCAGCCGTAGAAAATGGGAGAAAAAGAAACAGGGAGCAGTTGTGAGTTGGAGTCACAGAATTCGGGGGCGGGGAAGCGGGTTCCGTCTTAAGGACTATTTGATGAGTAAGGTGCCTCGCGGTAGTGTGTAAGTGAAGGCAGAGAATAAAAAAACAACTGGATAGAAAGCACCCGGACACCAGGAGTCGAACCCCATTTATGCGAGTTACCGGTACCATGCAACACGCCCGATCAATTTGCCTGTTGAGTCGTTCGTTCAATCAGAGGGGAACAAGGAATTACCGATCCCTGTCGTGTGTATTTCTCGGAAAAGCGAAGTCCGCACCTGAGATCATTCCGAGCTTATGAATTCCCAGTGTTCTGACTGTCAGTGTGCAACGCCACGCAAGGAGAAAAAGAGATAAAAAGAAATATCTTTTCGATAAAGTGGATTTGGCATGAGTTGACAACATTCTGTGCGAGGTCAATCTATGGGGACTCGTTGTATAACATATACCCGATCATTCCCCTAGTGGAAAACCTTCTCTACCCGTCCGTAATTTGGCGCGCAGACGATGAAAAGCATAGCGCACCCGTGGAAACGCGCGAGGAGTCGAAACCCTATCCGTGGCCGGCATTCTTCGTTTTCAGATCCACCCCGCAGTTTTCCGCACACGTCTGATTGATTAATTTAGGTTGAGTCTTCACACTGTGAATGTTGAGCTCATGGTTAAAACAGATACGGACGGGGAAGACGCGGGAGTATCCAACCCATACTAGGCACGGTCCGAAAGTTGCTAGAATTTGAATGATTGACTCTAGGCTCGGCATAATCAGCCTTGAACAGCCACGTTGGTGCAGGAAATGTACACAGGTTTTTTGGGAGAATCACCGGAGCGTGCCCGCTGTAAATCGGTAGGGTTGGAGGTTCCGTGCCGCGCTGAGAAGATGCGTATAGGTCCGCAGAAGCCGTACGCCAGCTGAGAATCAGCCCAATTCAGCCGAGAGTTGCAAGTTGCGGCTGAGCGCAACCGCCTCGAGCTCATGTTGGCGATGGCACTGACACGGACCTCTGACGGCTTATACGGACGCAGCGTATCGACGAGAGTGGTGCCAGGGCTTCTTTAAATTTCAAACAACATTGCGAAAGAGGCCTGCAGGAGGATGAACAGCGAAAAAGACGCGACGTGGTGAGTGGGAGTGGTTTGGGACAGGCTTGAAACGCCGGTTGAGATACCGACCTGATCCGTTGATCGGGTCGGCTAACTTCTTTGGCGCAGCGTGCCAGCCAAGCTCTGGGGCTGACTGTGCAAATAGTAAGGATCACGCGCATACGCTCACCAGACCAATCCCTGACCAGGCAGCTCTACTTCTGGGGACTGGCAACGTAAAGGGATTTGATGTCCATGTACTGATGGCCTTCGGTGCAGCCTCAACGGTCAACATTCTGATTATACATGCGGAGGGTGATTCCTGTAGTTTTGAATGCTCCATGTATTCTGCGAGCCAGAATTTCTATTTTCTGCTTTGTTCGTCCGTCATGAATTATTTTGTGTTTTTTTTTTTCCAGTGTTTCAGACCCAAATTTAATAGGGTTTCTGTGCAGATTTTAAAAATTCTGCCGCGCAGAATACATGGAGATGCATCCCAAATGGTGTATACAATTGAGTTTGAATTTTTAGAGTGACTGGGGAGGGTTGCAGCGACGTCGCGAGGGAAACAAACGAGGGACAAACAGACATTTGTTTGGCACAGGTTGCCAGTCCCCACTACTTCGTTCTCTTTGATAGCGGCACGGACCAGGTCGCTTCCCCGGATGGCAACAGTACCCTCTCCGTCTACGGCTGTACCACCGACCCTCTCGTCGAATACCGCATCATCGAAACCCTCGCCAATGATGATGACCCTGTTCCCGGCCTCGCGCTAAAAGGCACCGTCAACTCCGACTGTTCCGTTTACAACATTTACAAGACTCAGCGCGTGGACGCGTCGTCGATCTTAGGTGCCAGCACTAACTTCAGCCAATATTGGAGCATCCGCCCAAGTGCGCGCATTAACGGCTACGTGACCGTCGCGAACCACTTTAACGCGTGGGCCGCGGTGGGAATGCCGCTGGGGAAATTCGGGTACCAGATTATCGCAACAGAGGGACACAGCCGCAGCGGCTCGGCGGAAGTCATCGCCGATAACAATCCCACCGGCCCTGTGCGTCACTTGTTCTGGTTGTCTAGCGAGCTTAGATCAACTAACATCTGTCCGGGTTCAGTGCGCCGCGGAGTATGCGCAATGCGGCGGCCTAGGGTTCTCCGGCCCGACTTGTTGTGTTTCCAACACAACTTGTGTTGTGGACAGCGTATTTCTCTACGTGCTTGGCTTAGGGTCTTGGGTAATTTGTGATCTGTGTCTGATCCAACTGGTGAAACAGTAACAAGAGGAGATGTGGCGGGTTATCATGGAAATACCATGTCTGAAATTGAAGAGGAACGAATCCACTGTCTTCCGAAGTGCGAACATTTCAAATGAAGTAATCATTCGGTGCCTGATTTTCTCGCCCCTTTGTCCCCCAGACCGAACGACTCCAGACTATAATTCCGCGAACCTGTGATACAAAACTGAACGATCATAGTAGATGAGATCTGCAAATAGCACGGTGAGCCTGCTATATTCCTGAACCTACCTCCCATCCACTTGGACCCATGGACGAGCCAGATTAGAACACCGGATGAGGCCAATTTTCCCGCGTCGGATAGTTATCCCAGGTAAATACACAACCGAGAGAGAGTCCTATATTAATATGTAGAATCGGTCCAACAGTCTCAACTCACAATAATAAGACGGAGGCCCTCTTTTGGATCCCAAGAACCTATGCTAAGTCGGACTTAACTCATCAGACTTGTCCGAGGCCGAAAGTGGTGAGGCGGCCAACTACCCAGTGATCGACGATAGCCTAAGAGGGACTTTCAAAGCTCAGATTTCGAGCTCATTTCAACTTCATTTCAACTTCATTTTCATGTCCTCGAGCACCCTAAATGAAATTCAGCTCTGGTCCTGATGTCGAAATGAACGAAAGCAGTGTTCGGCAGTGTCGGCTTTGCCTCGGCACATTACCGGAGATCAAGACTGCGGTCATTTGGCACTTCTACGCGCGGCACGCGTCCTACATGTTCATGCTCCGCTGATCCCGAGTGCAGTGCCGAAATGACGTTCTTGCCGAGGTTCGGTTCGGGGATCCCGAATGGGAGGAAATGAGATTGAATGAAGTCGAAGTGAGCTCGAAATCTGAGCTTTGAAAGTCTTTTCTCACCGTTTCACGTCCCAGGATTTGCCTACATGCGAGAAACTTCACTTCTCGGCAACGTTAACATGTCTCCGGTTTCCTATCTGAATATTGCACATGCTGCAATCGGGCACCAAGCAGGGTGCACATGGCAAAGTATCGATTGTGCGTCGAAATTTCAATTAGGAATAGGAACACCTTTGATATTCATGGCCTCTATCGCTCGGCAAAGCAGGTAATCTTCAGAGTTTGTATACATTGGTATCTCCCGGTTACAATTACCGCTCCGTAAGACTGGTTGACTAGATGCTGTTCCTTTTAAAGCCACGATTCATTCCCCGACCAGCTCTAGGCATTTAACGGCGGCAATTCTGGTCCGTTTCACATTACCTCTTTGAATTTTCCGCCTTTCGCCCCGACGCCCCTGTCAGGGCTGCTGTGGGCGTGAATTGAAGCGGTGAGTACACACCGAAAACGGAAAGTCCCGCATCTGAGTCATCCGCCCGCGGAGTTCATTCCTCTGCTCAACGAGCATCGTGAAGTTCGTTGTGCTTCGATGCTTGGGCCGAGGACATATTCTCAAAATCGACGCTTGCAGCGGGAAAAAATGTGATATCGTCAAACTGACTCAAATAAATCGTAGCTTGGCTCCCTTATCTGTCCGAGTGCCCTGAAACAGGGACCTCGTTTTAGTTAAAGAAAGCGCCGAGGAGTCACCTGAATTTCTTTCCATTGCAAACATATGAGGTAAATATGTGGGCGAAGATGGAAGTTGGTGAACAATCAAATTCCCCCGGTACTCACGGGGCTTTCCGTAGCTTAATCTCAACTTAATCTGGGTGGAAGAGAAAGATGACTCGCTGACGGAAAATCGTTGTACGTCTTGCCGTTGAGTGGGAATGGCTTCCGGTTGCGCCCACAAGTTGCATGGAGACCATCGGGTCGATGGTTTCGGAGCTCTGTGTATTATCAATGTACCATCGTAGACAAGGCACAAAGAAATGGAAGCGTGGTCTGTGACATGGCGGCAACGGAATTTCCCTTCAAAACCTCTGCGGACGTAGAAATGACTGCTTTGGCCGGAGGTTCGAAGGATCCGTCCGAACTTCGGACGGATCCTTTTCCTTCAATTGTGGCATATACGCGTGCCTCGTGGGTCTTCAGGTAGCGGGATACCAAGATCCGCAGTACAGCGATCTCATGGAAGTCCTCGTCAAGTTCAGCTTGTCTTCAACAGCCACTATTGACAGATTATCTGGCCCACACATCATGGTCTTCTGGCATGTGCCTTGCGGTCAGCGGTCATGTGTGGAACAAAATTGATCTTTTACCCGTACGGTCGCACACGGGTCAGATCGGACATTAGTAATACTATGGATGGCTGACTTTAGAGATATATTCAGGCGTTACACATAGGGACACCTTTTGCGCGGAGTATTACGGAAACTACGCGAGGCAGGTCCTCGCATACAGCCCAGGCGTTGGGACACTCGTCGATAGATAAGTTTCCCGCTAAACTCCCGGAGTAACGCAACCAAATCGTAGGAATTTCGAACTCGGAGGCAGGTTCGAGCTCGCGGAAGACGCTGTTGGAGACAAGACAACGATGTTCCCGTGGAATTCCCAAATCGTCGTGATACAGGAACGGGGGATCAAGGGCATCGAAGTCCGGAGGATATGTGTGGGACGCATCCCAGGTGAATACTTCAGCGAAGTATGGTGCGAGGACGGAAAAGGAAGAGGTTTTAGTGAGGGTTTCGTGATCGACATCGAATAGAGCGATGATCAGAGGTACCCATGGTCGCAGATTTTGCAAGCATTGAACTGCGTCATGGAACAGTGGCCAGTCGAAGATAGAGGACGCAAACAGGGAGGAAGCGTGGTCCGAAACGTCAAGGCCTAGTCGCATAGCCATATCTTCGTGTGACCGAGCCAGGACCTCCAAGTAATTCGCAGTCGGAATTCGGCGCTTCACCTCGAGTTCGCTTTCGAAATAGAATGAGAGTGCTTCGCTTCCATCTAACCGGCTCGCACACCGAACCAAAAGTGGTTGCAGAGCCGTGAGGATGCCTGTTTCGTGGTCCTGATGTAGAAATTAATACAGACACGAAACTCGCAGACAGGGACGTACAACGAGAGTCCCATAGACGTTGAAATATAAGACCTGGAGGGCCACAGGATCGAACAACGGCGTGGGGCACAGTACGTGCCGCCTACCGATTTCCAAGAAGTCATCGTCAGCCTCACAATCTAGCTCGTACTGTTCCTCGTGCGTCAAAATGAGTTGAAGGGATGGTTCCACTCGATCAGGAGTCCTCGGCCGGTCGATCGCTACACATAACTCCATCAGGCGGCGCGGTAAATTCTCGATTGACTCTTCAACGGGGGAGTTTGGACTTGGTGATGATGCCTGTGTCGAGCATATGAGCCGGGGAACGCCGAAATGGGCAGCGAAATACGACTGTACCTGGTTTAATTGCCAAAGTATTGTTCTTTCTGTAGCTGGTCGCGAAAATCGGGCTCTGAATCTGATGAGAGGGTAAGCATTTGTCTTCCTGTCCGGAAAGGATGAGATTACCGTTCCACTTCTCTTACGTCTTGAAAACACTGGTCCGCCGGTAAAACGTGTCGCAAAGAACTCAAGTCGTAGGTAAGAATGGCGGAAACGGATGTTGGCGCGAAAAATTGCCCCGCTCTTCGTTCAACAGCTGTGCTTTTCAAGCTAAAACTGGTCCAACGAGAATCAGCGTTGGGGAGTCCCACAGCCTCACGCTCCGCTTGCATGCAAGCTCGACGATTTTGTATGTCCTTTCGTGCTTGTTCATCGCGATCGCCGCAGCAAATTGTGGCAAAAGATTGGGTTAGGTTGTCAGGGAGGAAATTCCGGGAAACCGGATCGAGGGAGACAGCCTCAAATATGAGCGGTCGTCCGGTGTTGATAACGCAATCCTCGAAGGGCCAATCGAAGTTGGGGACCAGTGGGTCACGCTCTCCCATTTGGCAGGGTGCGATCGGGAGATAAGTTTCTGGGAGTGAATGACTGGCGAGCTGTATCAGATATGCGACTGCAGTGGACCCATCGTCTCCCAAGATTACATTCGGGGGCGAAGGCTCCAGAACAAGTGCCAGGTATTGCCCACATTTGACGTCCGCTGCGGCGGACGTAGCGATGGCGGATCCCAGATACGACACTGAATGGGATGCAGAGGGTGAGACTAGCGCCCAGAAGTACCTCCTAGGCTTGTCCATCGCACATGGTGGTTCTAGTGAGAGCGTTGCAGGACCCACAAGCTGACAAATGAACTGATCGGTCCCGGCGGGCCGGCCACGCCATTCGTCTAGTGAGCGTCTAGATCCAACATAACCATCATCAGATCTCAAAAAGCCCCTCAACAGCACTCAACAGTGTGGATGGTTTTCGAAGTTATCCGTGAGTCACTCAACAGACGCCTGAGGCCCTGAGTCAGCCTTTCAACACCGCCAGAGTGTGGGTCCAACGCCTGATTCAAGGTATATAATATGTGCTCGGGCCCTAGAGGTCATTCCACTCCAACTGTGGTGCCGCATCATGCCCGGTGGGATCCCTTTCCGCTTTTCGACGGAGTTTCGAGCTGGTCAAATCATATGGTGCGACCATGGAGATCCAGATATCGACAGAACGGCACAATCCGACTTCCATACCGTTCAGTCAACGGGCAAGTCTCGTCCCTGCCTGGTTGTGCACGTCGATTATCAAGAGGGAACTCTCAGTCTGGCACCATTCACCACATTTTCGCATGTAAGCGCCATCAAATTCCGTGATTCCTAGCAGCTCAAACATGTCAGCCAACCCACCCCGCATGGGTGAACGTTAAAGATGACCCACCGATTACTCCCCACGGAAGAAGCAAATTTATATGGGTGGGCAAGCCCGCCAAGACTCAGATGATTCTAGAAAATCCAGATCTCATGGACATGCCGCCCGTCAATCCATGCAGCTTCCCTCCAATATCAGATACCAATCTACAAAACTATCGGGAAAAGCGGAACGCATACATCAACCGTGAGTTGCCCCGCTCTTCAACTCAATTATCGTTGAGTCATTTCATGCCCCAGAATATGGTGTGGATGATGCAGGTACGCGACCGCTCTTCGGTGGTTGTGAGTCCTGATTGCTTCGTCAGCCATCATGGCAATGGTAGTCCAGCAGAGGGAACAACGGGGTATAGGTTATTCAATATTTCCTCTGCACTTAGACTGAATTTATCTGTAGCGCAGGCTGCTGGGCCACAATGTAGGTTACCATACGCTTTTGTGAAAATTCCCACCCGCTCTCACTGATATTTGTTTGCTCATCGATAGCGAAGCGAGGTGGGCGAGGAGCCGGGTTTACTGTTCGTTCATCGAATTTCTCTTGATATTATTCCTCTGAGGCCACGATTCCAGCATGCGCGGGGAGGCGCGTTCAACCAGGTGAGCTTCAGTCGCTTCTAATACTTTTTCCCAACATTTTCTACGTGCTTTAGGGCCCCACAGCTGGTCCATCCATGATATATCCAGGTCCTCAAATTCAGGCCTCTTATTTCAGTCAACCGCCAGTAAGTGGATCCCTGCATTTTCTTGAAATCGCCGGACTGATTATTTCCTATAGGCGCTCGTGAGTCAGACCAGTAACTTCGCAGCGCCACAGTATCATCAATCTGCATCTACCATGTTTAATGCCAACGTAAGTCAGACAACAGTGTGGTGTTGGGGACGCAAACTGCATTGCATCTGAACATTGTCAGTCCCCAAGTAATTACAACGTGCGCGACGGTCAAGTGGACTATTTATTCGTACGCTGAATCAGGTTCAGCCACAAGCCATGGCCTTCCTTCCACCGACTACCGGACCAGCCTTCAATGCACCGAACGTAAGTCAAATGTGCAGAATTATCGAGGTTAACAGATGCAAAATCGGAGGTATTCAGCCGGGATATGCCCCCAACCCGTTTCAAAACGTCCTCGCCAGCCCCAACGTATTGGCTCCGCAAGCGACTTGGACAGCTACTCAAAGCAAGCCGTATTTTACTGTGTCGCGCATTGTCTAATTCATCCAACAGCGGCTGGAGCATTGTCGGCTCCTACCCGGGGGCAGGACGGGAACTGGTATCAAGCATTTGCTGCGGCTAATGGTCAACAATATTGGCGGAGGGTTGGCTGAGTGCAAATTACCCTATTCTTTCTTCTATGTGTCTGTATCCTTCTCGTGTATTTATCTCTTGGCATTTGCCGAGTATATGTCAGTATCTGTCAACCCGCGTGAATATAAGTCTCTGTCACAGTAAATCGATTCGAAAATTGCAAGCTCATGCGTACACATCACGCCCATTCCACGTTGGGAGAGTCTACACCGTCCTGAGACACGTATCGAATATGGCTTGAACAGGTTGAAACGGTCATTTTGCTGTTCTTTCGCATCTACCAATTACTGTAACCTTCTCATTGAAATCCAAGCCTTAGTCAGCCATGAAACAACTTCAAATGACACTCGATCCTTTCAATACCACGACAGCAAACAAATGGGTCATTCGGGGTTATTCCGTAGGGTTGTTCCAGCATCGTCCGGGGTCTAGATATCGGCAAGATATTCGGCCATCCAGGGTTTGTTTCAGGTCCGATTATCCATGTCGCCCAACAACATCCCCGGTTAGGATATCTAACAAGCAAAGCATCTTTGAGGAAGGCCGATGTAGAGATCGAGTTGAGATCTTTCAAAATCTATGCTCGGCCCGGTGATTATCACTCTCAAGTATATCTCAAGCCGGAATTTGACGAAAGGCAAAGTCGATTTCACACCTTTCCTTGTAGCCCCAGAAATTGAACCGAAAACGCAGTGGTTCTGCAGTGTCGCCACGTGAGCGAAATCAAACTCGGTGGAAACCGGCATTGCCAGTGCCGAGTGTGACGACCAGGTGACGTCACATCACGTTTCATTCAATGCCAGAACCACTTCCGCCCAACCCTTTCGCCGCACACACCCCCGCGTGGAACGCACATACCTCATGTGTGGGTCTGGAATCTGTAGGCTCCTGGGGTGCCTTCTTTGAGGACCTGGATGCCAGGTTTGCTCCCATTGTACCGTCAAACTTGTATGACAGGCTACAGCCTTGAAAGTTGACAATCGCTCAGGATCGGCAATCCGTCGCTAGAAGTATTTATGTTCCATAATCCACCAGTTGCTAGTAGGACGCTAGGCTATGCCCTCTCCTTCGCACCCAGTGACACTGGACGGGACTGTGTGGCAAGAGAGGTCAATGCTTGCGACGACATCGAGAGCCTCGCCGGCCTGGCACATCTCTACATCTACGGTTTCATTCGAGTTGATGAAGGACATTGTCATGCTACTGGTAACATATATCTCATGCTTCTCCATTGGTCAGGAATCCGAAGGGTCCAACCCCTGCTATCACTGCGGACCAGAGTCCAGACGTGCAGACAAACATTCACGGACACTCTCTAAATACACCGGAAGTGCAGCCAAATTCGTCAAGGAAGAAGGTTGACAAGTCCATTTCTTGTTTTTGTGCCTCATCTCAAACTTCTCTATAGCTTCTCTATCACGACTTCGATCGGGATATTCCTCCGACGGCCGTTCTGACCCAGGGATTTTCTGACATGCAGGCTGATCCAGTAGCTGCTCAGGATCTTGCTCGTGCATTATATCATCTTGCGGTTGTGCGCCCTGTATACGTTAGACTTACTTCCGATTAGACTTTTGCCCCCGAAATCTCCGCGACTCCAACTTCCATCACAAACTGAAATGCTGCAGAAACCCGAGAGCTTCGATGGGCTTGACGCGGTCTATCGTCGCGGATCCTTCTCAATCCGTCGTGCCGGAGCGATTCCCGTCTTCCTATCTGTTTCCCATCCTATCCCATGTGGGCGGGCAGCCAGTACTTCAACGTGCGTTTTGGTCTACACCGCCATGACTTCAATTGATTTACTCTTTTGCGCTGCACCGCTCCTCTGTTCGAGGGAATGTAAGTCCTGATATTGGAACGAAGGACGCCGCGAAACGTGCGAAGCCTTTCGATCCCTAGCAATGAGTGCGTACTCGCTTTCTCTTATGCCCGATATATCTGACGATCACTTTTCTTTTGGACAGATAACAGACTGGCCCCATTGGACGCTGCTTTCCTCCGCTCCCTTGTTTACTCCGACTACCACCGTGCGCAATCCGACATTGTGACCCAGAAACTCGTGTGCTTCAAACATATACCCGACACATTGTTCGTAACGACCTTTGATTAAACCCTCGGCCGCCCATCCATCATATTCGCACCCTTCCCGGACGACGGCAACCCTCAGCAGGTGTCCGCGACGTTTGCCGTGTCGCCAAGTGGCGGGACCTCGCGTCCCGCGTGAGCGCGTGAGCTCCGGGAGAGTCGACGTACACATGGTGCTTCTACGGGAGGGCCCGCTAACCCGGACACGGATGTTCAAAATGCGAGAGGATGGGGTTGATTAGTCCCACTGGATACGGACGTAATTGACACATCACGTCCGATAATCGCGTGGCCTGGCTTCGCGCCGCGGCGTACGCCACCCACGTCGCGCCGCCGTTGACGCGCCTTTGATTCGGGGCGCGCTGTGGCTATGGCCAAATCCCAGAATCTGACGATTAAATTTACATGTGTACTAGACTGACTAACATAATAGGGATTTAAAACCTGTTTTCCATGCATTTACCGTTCTCTTCAGTTGTAGAGATGAGGAATTGGGGCAAAAATCTGTTTATGTATCAGCTAACTAGACAGGATACAAGGCGGAGGTGAATATATCTGAACAACAGGAAAACATCTGAATTAATGGAGACCGTAAACTGCATCCAGTTTACGGTCTCATGTATCAGGGAACGGGATGTTGAGTCATTCAATGGCTCTGATACATGCGGCCGCAGATCATATGCATTCTGGACGTTCGAATCTGGAACTTGACGGTTCAAGCGAAAAACCCGCAACTTCAAGTGAAATGCGAGATAGAATTGTAGATGACTCGGATGTTGGATTGATAATTACAAAGGAACTTCCAAAAGCTTTAACCTGCAGCCTGGGAGGGTAGAGATTTTTAAAAAAAAAACAAGAGAACAGGTGGAGTTTAAGGCAAGCTTGAAGTTAGACCCCTCGGATCAATTGATTACAGCGGGAACTCGGCCTCGACACCGGCACGGTCCTCTGGCATCAATCCGAGGCAGTTCCGACAGCTGGCGTTGATTTGACAGCTATTACGTCGCTTCCGAGTAGGACTAATCGACCCTCTTCTCAAAATGCGATCTCAAAAAGTCACGAGGCGCTTGTTGCCCTGGCAAGGACGCTTTCTGAGGATGCCGCAGAGCAGGTAGCTCAACTGTCTACGCCCGCTGCTCGTGCCCCTTTCAGTATGGGTGTAGTAACAACTTACTAATATTCTGTCGACAATTCGCACTGCGCCCTTCTCTTTGGCGTTCAGGTGCATATTGTGGTCTGACGTAGCGTCTTCGAGGAATCAGGATACAACAATACAATACAAGGGCTCGGAAATACCTTATTCTTTATCCTTATTGTGCTGTGGCCACACGTCGTCCACTCGAAGGATAATACAAAGGCTCGACACTGTTTTGTTCCTCCTATCGTGCTGTGGCCACATCGTGGGCGCGCCTTGCGGCGAGACCTATATATATGGGTAATTCCGTGGGCGTTCGGTCAAACACCCCCACTTTCTTCCCAGAATGTGGACGCCCGATGTACTCGCAAATACGTCGGATCTCGCGCTCCACGCCACAAAGATATACATGGAGCACACTGCTGGTGGTACGGCCTTGATGTATGACACTCCCGAGGAGAATGCTCAACAATATTGCGCGCTGCCCGCGCTGAAGAGGAGAATCCTGTCCATAGAAGCGAAAGAAGCCCTCATTTTGGGGTTGAAGTTCCGGATGGATTTCACGGGAAAAGTAATCGTCCCGTTTCACTTTGAACCCGGCAATTGGGCGACGTTCCTTCTCTCGAGAGCGGCAATGTACCTCGACCGAACTACCAATCTCCCAGGCTTCCAGTTGATCTGGCCTCCATCGAAAGTCCTATTCTGGACCTCTGCATGAAACACTTGTCTGATAAGGGCAGGGCGGGGATGATCTGCGGGCTGGAGCCGCCCTACGCGGTGGAACAACGATACGAATTGCCAGAAATGCGCTGCGTGTACAAAGGAATATACAATGTAAGCGCTGGTTAAGACCTGTTTACAGTCATCGAAGCTCATTGTATCACATCCAGGCCTCAGGCGTAGTCGGGGTAGCGACCGTGTCTCGGTGGTTGTATTATGCACCGTACGGGAAACCAGAAATACTGCTTGCAATCCAACAAGCGGGCAAGTTCGTGGAATTCCGTTCGGAGTGGGAGATGAAGGAAGCCTTTTGGGAATTGGATCTACTCAACACAGCATATGTCGTGGCGTTTATCATCAGTGGGCACTT
The DNA here is from genome assembly GCA_029289565.1 of Mycena galericulata. Taxonomy (NCBI): domain Eukaryota; kingdom Fungi; phylum Basidiomycota; class Agaricomycetes; order Agaricales; family Mycenaceae; genus Mycena; species Mycena galericulata. The sequence continues at coordinate 168,731 of JARKIA010000236.1, forward strand.
CAATTACATGAAAGGGCCGGTTTCGGGGTCAACTAAGTCGGGACGACGAGAGTACTATCGAAGGCGAAACGAAGAGCGATGAAGAGAGAGTGGTGAAAACTGCGTGAGTGATGAAGGTCGAGATAATGATGGACCTGCGGAACTAGAACATGCTCACCTTCTGTGGATGCGACAAGAAATATATATTCCACACTCCCTGTCCAACATTTTTGGATCGGGGCACTTCATTCCGTCGGAATAAGCAAAAAATCAAAAGCTCCCGGCCGATTGCTTTGCGTATGGGTGCTGTTTCAGGAAGTCCGATTCGAAGTAGCAGCGCCCGAGTAAAAAAGAAAGCGCGGTGCGCGAACCAGAAAGATCACTAAAATTCGGAGAAGATTTTCATGACATCATTCAGAGAAAGGATCGAGAAACATATCGTCGAGGCAGATATATTATTGCATACCAGTGAGGTGGCGAGCAAGGTAGAGCGGAGAGGAGGAAGTATAGAGACACGTGGCGCGGGCCGGTGATCCGATTCTTGCCTTTCTCCTCCTTGGTCGTTGGGAGGATTAACCTATGCTGCGTGCAGCGTCCTCGCTCAGCGCGTAGCGTAGAAGACTTATCAGTCGGCCCTCCTCCGTCATGCCTCACTTCGTCTCGAAACGTTCCAATTCGCGGTGGCATTTTCGGCTGGTGCACTCAGTTCACACCGCAGCCTGGGCCGCCCGCTGAAGATGTGATAACTATGTGGTATCCAGACACATACGATACGACGAGCGATTGTATTTTGGTGCGCGCCCTCCTTAGTCGTTTAGATGAAGTGCTGAGTCCTGTCCACCACAGACCTGAGACGAGTTATGTTATTTTTGTAAATCATTCGTGCGTGCCGCCACTACTTGGGATCGCTTTCTTCTTCCAACTGCGCCGGCGACCACGTCTCAGCCAACTCTAATTCTCCCCTTCCAGGATAGATTCCCTTGTATGCACCCCGCTGCGCTCCACGAAATTCCGTATTGACATTCTATCATCTTGGGCGTAACGGTGCGCCACGGCCCACATGCCTTAATATTTTCCTTCAATCCCCGTGCTGCGCATTTAGCAGGCACTTCTCTGGCCGCAGATCGCCGCCGTCACCATTGATTTACAAGAGGATATCTATTATATCGCCTCGCTGTGCGCACGACTTGCGATTCAAAGGGTATGTATTCTTCATCCGCCGCACGCGCCACCCACGCAGAGGTATTAACCCACTCCTCGTTCCTTTTTTCTTGTTCCGAATGTTATACACCGAAAGCAGACTCTACCCGGAGACCAGTCAACCTCCTCCTGGTGCGCTCTCTTCTTCACTGGTTCCACTTTCCCTCATTAAGACGTTTCGTCCAGGGATCACTCTCATCTTCGGGTTTATCCTTGCCGCAATCGTGGATCTATCTGGTGTGTTTCTCGCGCTTGCAGCCCTGGTCGTGTCTTGAAACCGGGGACAAGTGGCTACCTCGCTCCCAACGCCGAATACAGGACCGACGGTGCGCTCTTCGCACTTCTACCTTTCCTGGATTGGTCATTTCAAGTTCAAGCACGAAGCCCGCGATGCACGCATTCAAAATATCCACTCCCAGAACCGTCCTGTCATTGTGTGGTCATCGCGGCCATCCCGTACCAGCAGACATCGCTTCCTCGCCCTCCGTGGCACGTAGCCTCGCCCTTCAGACTGATGACTGCGCTCCTCGTACGCTTGCTCGTCCACTGACGCGGCAATTTTCGCGTTCCTCATGCAGAACACCACCCTAAGAACCTATCAAGCCCACTTCTAGTACGCGCTGAATTCTCTGTCCCCATCGTTCTCCAAGTAAACGCAGGAAACCGCTCCTCCTCGCGAGTTCTGGGCGGTATATGGTCAGAGTTCCCACCGGTTCAGACTCGCGCGTTGTCCCCTTGGATCTAATCCTCGGTTCACATCACTTCCTGCCACATACACTGAACCGCGCGCCATCCAATCCGGCCAAAATCTCCCTCGCCCCCTACGCGCTGGCTACCTTATTTTTTTTTTCATTTACGTTGCTCATTATCTATTAGAAAAGCAAGTACCGCTCAAGAGTCGTAAGCTCCCTGTTCGTACCCATTCTCCTGCTATTATTCATGCCACCCACAGAATACCCATCGTCCACAGCGCTTATCCATCGTTCTGGCCACGGCCCCGTCATTACGAGACCTATGCTCGATGTGTTTGGTGAGCATTCGCGTTCGTTTCCACTACACCTAAATTCTGGAACTCAATCCCACTGCCGTAGCGAACATACACCGCCGCGCACTCTTTCTAAGTTCCGCTTTCAGCTGACTAGTCACGGTACGCACTTCTCTTTACTACTATATGCACTTTTTGGCCGCCGCGCACGACGTCCGGCCCGACAATAGTCACCTCGTACGTTTGTCGTACGATGTCCTCTTCGCTCACTCTTCAATGAACCAGCTCCTCGCATGTACACTCTCCTCTTGATCCACTTGTGCGTCCTCCATTCATTCAAACCATGCTCTTTCACCACACCGACCCTCTGGTCCGTCCGTTTCTTTCCTCTGCTCAAAATGCCGGTAAACCCTTATGTGATTCTCCCCAACGCAGCAGCACACCAATATATTCGTAATCACCGATTCTTCGGAATCTGCACGCTGATTAAGAATTACATTTACTTCCCCGTTTTTGGCTAACTTTTCTCAGCTCGCATCTGTACAATGTCTATGCGATGGTCATCATTGAATTTTATTAGTGGTTGAATTTTGGAATAAGGTCGATTCAAACTGTACCCGTCGTTGGCAACTTGAATCACGTTCAATCTTGGTTCTGAACCCAGCGGTACTTACCGCAATAGAGTGGATTATCCAGATAAAGCGATTCTGTCGACAAGTCATGAATAATGACACATATCGCACAAGTCGGCCCTCAAGCCATCACGAATGAGATCCAGGGAGAATAACAATCCGATGCGATGTCGGAACTAAGCTGTGGTGAAGTCGGCCGAGTCTGGGCTCGGAGCGGCTTTATCGGCGCTGATGGCTGATGACACATCTTTTGCCTGCTTGATCTGCGACTTCCAAGTCTTGCAACTGGTACGCCCGATTTGGCCGATTGGACGCTGCAAGGCTCGGGATGAGGACTTCCCGTGCATCCATATATCTGAAAAATGTCCTAGAGCGCAAAATCCACGTGGAATTTTCCCTGGAAAGCGCCGAAATAGCTCCGCTCTTGAAGTTGTGCGGAAGCGGCTGGAGCTCAACAAAACGGACTTTGCAAATTTCGTTTCCCTCCGAAACGCAACACAGCGGCGCCTCCGGTTTGCTGCAGGCACGTAAGCCGGCCTGGGCTCTGCGTGCATCGCCTACTCCGCACGGCATCCGTTTCCCCCGCACGCGTCTGGATTCCTCTATTACCACGCGCCCCCCTCCCTCGACCCTTCCTCGGCCGCTATCCGCCTTCGACTCGCCGCCTCTGTGAATGTGAACCCCCGCGCACCTCCGTGTACGGACCTCCTTGCGCGCACCGGCCTCCCTTGGTCCATTCCCATCCTCCACCTCGCGCCCCTCAAAACCTACGCGGCCGTTGTCGCGCAACTCTTCGCCGACGAACTCGTCTCACCCGCAGTGCTGGAACGCTGCCGCAGCCTCACCGCGCAGCTCGGTAGGACAAGGCCGGTGCACTCATCGACGGTGCACTGCATAGGGCAGCCGTTCCCGATACGCTTCGACGCGTGAAGCACGACGGTTGTGGTCGTCGATTCCGCGCGCAGAGAGGCACAGCCCGTCAATCTAAGGAGGCTATTCGTCGACGTTACTGCCGAGGACCGGTTGCCGTTCTCCGGTGCGTATATGTTGACATACACATTGAAATAGGCTTTTTGAAATGTGTATATCAACATATACGCCAATCTGACGCACGCACGACAGGCTCCGCGCTGGTGAGCTTCGAGCTCGCGCACGATACGACCTCGGACCTCGTCCTCCGCATCGTCAAGGTTGTGGAGCCCGTTGTACCTGCGCAGGCGTGACATGAGCATGGTCGCGATACCCGTCGTCGAGGGCGAGACGCTCGTCCCGCATCTCCGTAATGCGCCGGCTGGGCACTTTGCCAACCACACTCCATGGCGTTGGGCCCGCGATGGTAGGAAGAACGTCGACCTCCACGGGCTGCGGCTCCTGTTCGAAGCCGGACGGCCGCGGGTGGGCGGGGAGTTGGAGGAATTCTTATAGGTCATCCTCGACATCATCTGTACCCATCGTCCACAGCGCTTATCCAATCCTGCTACCGCAACGAACATGCACCGCCGCGCGCTCTTTTTAAATTCCTCTTTCAGCGGACGAGTCACTATTTTCAGGGGTGCGCATTCTCTTTGTATGCACCTTTTGGCCGTCGCGCACACCGACCATAGTCACGTCATACATTTGTCGTACCATCTCCTCTTAATTCACTCTTCAATTGACCTGCTCCTCGTAATCCACTTGTACGTCCTCCATTCATTTAAACCATTCTGTCCGTTTCTTTCCTCTACTCAAAATGCCGGTTATTTGATTCTCCCCAACGCAGCAGCACACCAATGCATTTATAATCACCGATTCTGCTGCTCACTTCGGACTCTGCGCGCTGATTAAGACTTACACTCACTTCCCCGTTTTTTGTATGGGCGATATACTGTGCAAAAATTAGCGATATTTTACAGGGATTTTGCGGGCAACTTACATCTAGATTTGTAATTCGGGTGACACCTCCGAGCAAGGTCGCATCCTTTGTTTGGATGCAACTCCTTTGAACGGCTGGCATCTTTATCGAGCGACTGACATCTCGCTGCGTATCTCGCTAAATAACAAGTGTAGCGCGCTTTGCGGCAGAGCCCACTAACTTGGGATCCAAGTAATCATTGTGCCAATCATATCTTCTCTTCATATAAATTTTATCGGTACAACTGCACAACATGCACATGGAAACCCAGAGCACCACATTCTTAAACTAGTGTTGAGGGGAGACATCAATATTCACGTCCCAGTGTTGGAAACTTCGCATGCTTAGACAGACACCCACAAGACCGAATCCATTCTAAAACTGTTCAAGGAGCAGCACACAAATTCAGGCACAATTATCTCAGCCTGAGGCCATTTTCATGTCTTTCATGGCTCCTTAGTATGAACAGTACAGTTAGAAAACCGAAATTACGCCCTCCAGGCATTTATAATTGACATTGAGGATGACCGAGATGCCCGAATACGGTCCGTTCAACCTGGGACAGCCAAAATTGAATGCATGTGTATCCAGGAAGATATAACGAGAAACATCCTCTCCTTTTGAGATAGGATCCATGAGGGCAATAATTGGACCTCAGAAGGCTGTTTGAACCCAGTTGAATTTTCACAAGTCAGAACACCAGGTCAAACATACACAATCTTCATATGCTATGGATAGGGATTCTAAGTAAATCGAAGGATTTTTAAGGCCTTGTAGACAGAGTCTTCAACACAGAAACTCTTATGTTGCATGTTGGATATCATGGTTTAAATCAATGGGTGGCATCTTCCCCAGTTCTCACAAGCTCCAGTCTCTATCAGTAGCCTTGACCTGCGACGGAAGAGTCCCCACTGTACCCGAGGGGTCTGAAGGTACCTCAGAGAATCCAATGGCACTCTAGGGCTGTGAGCCCGTGAGTGGATTTGAACAATAAAATCCCATTCCTGCGAAATTACGACGTAGGATAGGATAATAGGACTCCGAGTCGGTGCAGATGTCCTTCAGTAGATACAGAAGCATCAGCCTGCTCATAACAAAGCACCGTGTTCAGCTAAGCCAGCGATTTTAAGTAATTCACCTGCCAACATACATATGTCTGCATTTCAAAAGGCACATCTTGAACTTATCAGGTTTCTGCCTCACTCTGATAGGTATGTTCATCTTGAAATCAGAATGGCCAGATGCTATCGTAGTTGCTGGAATTCCGGGTGAGGCCCAGACTGCAAAATGAAGCAACGAATTCAGGGATGGCAGCAGCCACTGAGCCAGCAGAATAAATGAAGTTCCTGAAAATATTTGGATTAAGTACTTAGATGTGAATAGTGAGATATTCGAATTTCGAGCTCATACAAAGTGAACTTACCGGCCACGTCTATTCGCTTTCGCGCAGGCACGGAAGCCTACACACTCGAACTGCACCCGTAGGCTGTAACGATGCGGGCCGATTAGTAAAATCTTGAACGTGAAAACTTGCAAGCGATGTCGCATTGTTTGGTTGTGAGTGGCGTGGGATGATTGCATACTTTACTGATAGGGCGGTACAGGACCCACTACCTAAAGTTAGTGGGAATTCCGATTGATTGCCGGAGCTTTCGCATCAATCGGAATTGGCGGGCCGGGATCAATTCAACCTCTGTCGGCCGCCTTGTGTTTCTACTTCTCTTCAGGACTCTCGGCTGGGCTTTAATGGATAGAGAATAATATTATAAGGTCTATAAACAATAAACCAGCTTGAATAAGAGCAATCCTAAACAGAGAAGCTGTAGTCTGGTGTTTCGGATGAGGAGCTTGCCTAAATCCTCATATGCTTTATGACTCCTTTGCTATTTAAACAGGGAGCTGAAATTAACTTTTACAGGACATTTATACGAATCCTAGGGTGTATCCTGCTCTCTGGGGCTCGAAAGCGACAAATATCCTTTTAGGGATTCCGGCGGAGTGTTCAGATCACTGTTCCGATCAATATCATCAAATTAGGCCGACCTTGACCGTGTTGCACTTAAAAAAATCCAGGGGTTTGAAATTGTGGACTGGCATTCTAGCTTGTATCCACTTCTATGGGTATGTAAACCTATCCAAAGTTGCCTCCATTTTGAACAGATGCATCCCAAAACCATGTATCCATTTTGAAGATGTCAGCCAAAAACCCCTGTTTCCACGGAGATGTCATCCAAATAATTTTTGCACAGTATATGTGCCATATTTTTGCTTACTTCTCTCAGCTCGCTTCTGTGCAATGTCTATGCGATGATAATCATTTAATTTTATTAGCGGTTGAAATTTGGAATAAGCTCGATTCAAACTGTACCGTCGTTGACATGTTGACAACTTGGATCCCGTTTAATCTGAGAAGCGACGAGGAACGCACGAGTTTCACGGTGATGCCCTAACCATCACTGATCAGATGATTTACCGCGCCATCGTTTTCTCCTTCCACCATGCATCCGGCCCTGCGCATCTCGAATCTGAACCGCCTGCCGTCGTTTATTCAGGTAATCCACATTCTCAATCCGTTCATATCTCCATCCACTGAACCCCCTCGAAGACAGCTGCTCGTGCTGCTGCGGGCGGCTCACTCACCAATCTCCTCAAAATCGAGAATCTGATGAAAAATCTCCGAGCTGAGGAGACAGTGTTGCTGCTTCCTGTCTTCTACGTCAATCTGGATGTCTCCGGAATTCCGTCCGTTGCCGACTTGGAATTGGACCCACCCAGCAGTACGGTGCGCACTGCGGTTAAAAAGGCGGTGTGCGCGCTCCGATCACTGGAAATAATACGAGGTATCCCTGAAGACGCATGTGCGGATCTATGGGCGCGTGTCTGGCCTTGGACCCAGTTCCTTCACACATTTCGAGAAATTTTGGCAGTATACATCCACTATCCGCTCAGAGAGGCGAAGATCTCCACCGGACTGCTGCAATTCGTGGGTAGTTTGCAGACGGACAAGCGGGCCGCGGCCCTTTTCTCTGGGACTCCAGGATTTCGTTTCATCATCGGAAGAGCATGGTTCTTCGTTCTCGGCCTCGACGTCCCTGAAGCCAGCGTCGGTTACCACCATCTTTCTGGCTTCTTCGAGGAGTGTATGGACGCTTGCGAACCCGATAATGTTGCCGAACTCGTTGATGCGGCAGGGGGTAGCTTCGATGCCCTCGCATCCTTCGTAGTTCGCCATCTCAACCAATTAATCCCGAGGCACGATACCGTGGTATCGGACTTTACTGAATACTTCATTCGCGGGGTCCTCATAATGGTGGCGGACACAGAACGAGTGCCTCTTACGAATCCAAATGCTGTCATGGCTATTCGTTCCCAGATCGGTCCCCTGGTCACTGCTCTCATCTCGCACGGAGTGGTGAAATGTCTCTCCACTGCGGCGTGCGCCCTTATCAAATCTACTGCAGCTGGGAAGTATTTTAGCCTCGCCAAGCTCCTGATCATCTTCGGACGCATACTCACATCTCAAAATGCCTATCGGATCCTCCCAGACGCCCTGGATGCCGGACTCCTCGCCTTCATTATAATGGCAGGAAAATCTTCTCTCAAGGACTCGATGTACGATCATATTGTGTATTTGATCTCCCGCGTGATCCAGGTTTCCCTGGTTCATTACAATGTCCTCCTCACTTTAGACAAGGTCCTTCCGCAGATTGCGGCAATGGAAGAAGACGAGATTTTCAAAAAATCCAAAATGTTCGAGCATTGGGTCGTCATGCGCAATCTTTCAAACGAGCGCCTTCGCCTCTTGCGATCCTTCAATGCGGAGAGGTCTCCATTGTACAAGGCTTGTGACAATTTACAGGTGGGGCCGAAACATTATTATACCCCAAACTAACAAGAACACAGTGCGGACGCATCGGCGACAGGCCCGAGTTCAAGCGCTGTGGTGGCTGCAGATGCTCGTACTACTGTTCCAACGAGTGTCAGATCCAAGATTGGCGGCACGACAATCACCGATTCAATTGCAGTCCCTATCGTCCCTTCTGCCTCAGTGCGCCCCGCATCCTTCATAGCTAATAACACTCTCACGAATTTCTAGACGAACAAACATCACACACCGTTCGAGAGAGGGCTTTCCTCCGCACCCTCCTTCATCACGATTACTCCAAAAGTTCCGACGTCAACGTTCACTTGCTGGAAGTCGCATTCATGAACAGCAATCCGAACGTTCCATTCCTCACGCTTTTCGATTATACCTCCGGCCCCGTCGAAATCACGACTTGCGCGCTCATCGATGCAGCAGATCTAGCAACCAGCCCGCTGTGGCCGGATGATGTTGCCAGGGCAGCGACAAGCGGCGACCGGATGAGACTGCATGTAATGCGCGTCGCAGAAGAGAGGGGGCATCGGCATTGGATTATCCCACTCCGCAGAGACACGGGGAAGCTGGCGGACGGCTTGCGACGTATTGCGGCGGAACTTCCGCAGGACCAGGCGAGGTGGGAGATGCCCATTGTGCTCCAGATGATTAGGGCGGAACTCGACAACGGTGGTCAGCCAGCGATAGAAATTCATTGAATGCATATGTATATGCCTCTACGTCAATTCCGAGTACTAGATAACACGTTAATTTTGGATTGTCGGCTTTGTATCTGACCCTCTTGTGGTCTGAGCGCCTCCAAGCAAGTCATGGTAAGGGTTTTTTAACCTCTATCTGCAGGACACCTCCTACCGCTTATATTAAGCCAGAAATCTAAGAAAATCATTAATTTTTGCACGAGAAAAGTTAGTTTGTCCGAATACGGTTTGTCCGGGGCCGGTGGGGAGTAGCAAAAAGCAAGTTGAAAAGTCGAATAACTCACTAACAAAGACATATAACCGAACCATAGAAATATTTGACTAAATACAAGTAACGTGAACGGTGTATACAACTTGCGAGGCATGTTTCAAGTTTAGACAAGGGCTATATGAGTTCGAAATACCTGAAAAACTGGTACAAAACGAGTCAAGCCAAAGAGCATGACTACCGAGTCATTCTCGGGGTAAGTTGATTCGGGCAACGCATGCAGCATTGCGAGGACGACAGTCGCACTCACAGAACAGACTGTCTTGGTTAGCATGTACCACGAAAGGCACAAGGAATCGAATCGGAAGGGGGGGACACTCTTCAAACGAGAAAGTACGTACATTCATCATGGACATACAAAAAGTGTAGAATTGACCAGTACAACAAACGGAGTCACATAATCGCCCTCTTCAGTAAATTAACTTTGTTACTGCATCTGCGAGTCAACTTAAATGAGGCCACACATTAGATTTCTGATGCACGCACCTCAGGAGGTGAGGGGCTCTGCTCGTCCAAAAGTCCACAGCAATAAATTCTGCGCGCCTAACTCGCGTATCCGCGCGATGACGCTCGGCTCGAGGTTGCGACGACACCCTCGCAGCCAAGACACATCAACCTCAAAGCCCGAGACCGAGTCGTCCCGCCGACGCGACACACGCGAAAGGAGGAAGCTGAGGAAGACATTATCGTCAAATTGTAGCCGTGACCGGCGGAAGACGAGGTGCCGAAGGTGAGGAAGGAGGACCTGGAGATCTGGGTCCTGAGTGAGGCTCGTGAGAAGAGAATTATTGATGATAGGTTCCACGCCGTCTCGATGATCATCCGAAATTTCCAGCCGCTGCAGTGAAGGCAGAGCGGATAAACATTCAGCGAGCTCAGCCGCCCCAATGGAGAAATCGGATATGTTGAGAAATCGAAGATGGGTATGGAACGAGGAGCGCGAAGAGAGGGCGACGAAATCGGCATGTGGCCAGGGTACAGGGGAGGAGTAATCCGAACGGAATGTTAAATTCTCGAGGCAGGGTAACGTCAGGTTGGCGAAAATGTCGGTGACATCCGGGGCGCAGCTGGGCTGAGGGAACTCGATCGAAAGTGTTGCGACGTTCGACAACGTTGGCGTTAAATACGGAATACGACGTTGGGAACCGCTCCAGACAAGTTGAAGTACAAGGCGACAAGTTGTCCCAGGGGATAAACCCGCCACTGCCGATAGGGCTGAAGTCACTTTGGGTAACGTGACGCCAATGCATTCCAAAGTCTGCAGTTGCTGGAGATGTGGTCTGGCTAATCTCAGCAGTGACTCGGAAATGACCAGGCGCTCCAACTTCGGCGCTACATGGAAAAGATCCCCTGTGGGCGGCGCCGCCATTGGAGTTTCGACCAAATGCAGCTCGAGGCTCTTCAACAGGGGGAATTGTCCTTTGGATAAGCGTTCCAGGCCTGGCAAGCGCCCTGTGAAGGTAGCCGTTTCCCACCGCTGCGAGTGCTTCACGAGTAAGTTGACTGCATTGGTCGAAGCAGTGCCTCGAGACGGCAACACCACGTGGAGGGCCGACCCAGCTCCCCGCACTATCACAGTCTTGAGCAGAGTCATCATCTTTTCAGGACGGAGATTTTCCCAGACACTCTCAGGAAAATCGATCGTGCTCCAGAGCGAGGCGGTGCCCATTACGATGTCGTGCCACCTGGCACACACCTGGCCCACTGCAAAGAGAGGGGCATGGGCGTGACGATGCTTTTCTCTATGCGCCCATAGAGCAACGGTGGGTGGGAAAGGTTTCGAACACATCCGGAATATGGCTAGAAGAATCTCGACAGGGAGGCGTCTGACTGGTGACCGCAGGCTCAGCCCTTGACAGTCATCGTAATGTGCTTGTAGAGCCGCATGCTCAGTAAGCAGAGTGGCGCGCTCGGACTCCACCGCGCTGAGAACGGCTCGAAGTCGGGTGATTTCTTTATCGTACCGCGCGCGCTCGTTGTCGTATCGAGTGAGCTCGGCGGACAGCTCGGAAATGGTGGATTCGAGGTGCTCCGGGGGCTCGGCATGCGTACGCAGAAGCTCGCGAATATGGGTTGTTTTGTTCGGAGGGAGAAGAATCGTCGGAGTGAAGCTTTTGAACCCACAGGTAGCACAGGAAGTGACCATACTGGGAAACGAGGATGAGAGCAAGATGATGAAAGGGCCCCGGGAAAGTCACGTGCGATGGACTTCGTCGGACTGATCGGGCTCGGCTGATCGCCAACTTTCCGTATTCAAAAAGCCTGTCCCCAATTTCGCGTTGTTGGCGAATTATGGTCCTGATTCCACTTCCGAAACGCTTCCCAGATGGCTAGTCTTTGATACATGGCTCATACCCGAGCCAAAAAAATTGTTTCTGTCGCATTTCACCTCATTTTTCCTACTAGCGGCCGCTCGCCTCTTGGCCGTCCAAGAAATTCTATTTGATGTTGAGACCACTCATTTTGAAGGGAGCCAATTATAAAACAGGAGTCATACTAAGGTCATACTTGTTATTGTTGATACAATTCGTAGCTGACGGCTCACAGGCGTCGTTCGTGCCGGCTTATTTTGGCGCTTATTCGAGGCAACTGATCGTGGGTTAGACCACAGACCCTCACAATATCATTGACAATTATGCAGTAATAATGACGAGTGGGTAAAAATCCACCGGCTTAGCTGAAGGGTGTAGGGTCAATCTCAAGAGTTAAGGCGATCGCGACTCGCGCATGTCCTTATCCCGTGATCGTACGCGTTCGGAAGTGTCCGTATTGTCGATATTAATGGACATGCGACTGAACCAGAGGAGAAGCATGAGTGGCCTGCATCCCGCGGAATTCAATAGTCGCGGTGACAGCCAGGGGATGTGGTTGACGCGTTCTCATCCCCTTCGTTTACAGTCAGTGTAGTTGAGTGTGTCGAAACAAGAACGCACAGTTTAGCGGTTTCAATCCGTGGATAAGCCGCTTGGTAGTATACGCGCCGACTTGTTTGGGAACGGTGTAGGGTCCCTGCATATGGAAGCGGTGCTTTACAGTGGCGATATTCGACTAAAGGTTCATTTTTACAATGAAAAGCTACACCATCATACGACCCCCGTCGTATTGCATCTGCAACATTATATTGGGAAGCACGTCACGGGGAGATGGATTGAACACCTACGGGGCGTATACATGTACGTACCTCGTATCCAACAAGCTTCACGCTCGACAACCCGTTATTATTCGGAAGCGTCCTGAGCGCCGCACCAATCTGTCCCTCGATGGATGTGGGGTATGAATTCCTCGGCTCGTGAGACAAAATTAAACGCGGACGCACTTGGTGTCATGGTGCACGTAGGATACGTGGGATTCCTATCTTCGGGCTCGTTCTAAATTTTGAGTTGAGAAGGAAGTGAAGGAACGAGGCAATAGTTCGTGTCCGAACGGGGATGGCGTAGTTCGAGATGCCTTGATTCTGGAATCCTTGAACAGCCTTCAATACATAGTTAGGATCTGTATGGCATTATATGTGAAAGGGTATAAGGTTAGTTGAAGAAGTTTACAGGCACTGATCAAGCCGGACGCAATAGTGCCGCCGTTCATCATTTCAGTAGGCTTAGACTGCCATCTCGTCAGTGCCAATGGGGAATCGAGTTAACAGACAACACAGCTTCATACAAGCAGGCTATCGCTGTTCGGATCAGTAGGTTCGACGGGGAACAATATAAAAAGAACCAGGGTAGAATGTGCACCATTCATCAGTACATGCATGTTGATTATCGCAACTGAAAAAAGGCGTACCTTGAGCGCCGGGTTTACAGATAAAATATCCTTGATCACGGAGAATACACAAGATGGGGCATTATTGATGTTGAATTTGCTGAACGAAGTATTTCCGCTGACGTCGTCGAGACTATAAAACTATATATGCAAAATCAATGCTCGCATTGCTCGTGAGGGAGACATCTCAGTAACACCAACCGTTGGAAAGTCCGAGGCCCCTATTGACAGATGCAAGTAGCTGAATACGGACGCTCTGACGCCGTCAGCAACCGAATACATATGGTCTAGTAATTCGCCGCTTTCGTTGTTTGCGCTAAAATGAAGGTGGAAATATACCACGCGACGTGACACCAACCTTCAAATTGTTGAGTGTCTGGGCCTACGAGTCCGCAGAGGTTTCAGTAACGGGGAAAATGTATTCATAACACGCCTCTTACTGAGCGATCCTCCGAACCCATTGGTGGTCTGGTATTCAGTCGTCTCCGTGACAACTAAGTCCACTGTTTAAGTTTGAGCGGATCCAGGTGTGATGAAGTTGACTGGGGTGCTCGGAGGGACTCGGGAGTGACGAGAAATGGCGGCACGCACAGTCCGATCCATGGATGCGCGACCCCGCAGATTGCACTAAACAGATAGAATACAAGAGAGAAATGGCGAGGCCAGGAAATCCGGTAGAAGCGCTGCTTGGCAGTTGCTCGACAGAGGAGTCAGAGAGCCGTATTTGGTGCTGCTTGTTTCGGAGGTTGTTGTACTAGTGATCCGGGCTTACGTGCATCTTGCTCCCGACATCCATCACATTCCTTGGACCTTAAGTCCATTTACTTCTGCAGATCCCAAGGGCTTCGAAGGATTGAAATCAAATCCGCGTGCTTTCTATGCCTTTATAGTCTGGAACTCTTGATGAGGCGCAATCATCTCGACGTTCAAGCTTCTCCTGGTCACTCCGACTCAACGGAACGTTAACGAGTCTTGCCCTGTACGTCTCCTTCCGAAGCGATTTCTGCTCGGAAGCCGGTATAGCTGTCTGTATGCAGATTCAGAGAAATACCCCGTCGCATTCCTTCCAAGTCAACGTTCTCTGGTCCAGCCTTTTCGTTCACCACCACCGCTAGAGCCTAGTAGTGCATTCTCTTGTGAAATTCGGGATAACAATGACCCGAATTCCGTATATCTGAACGGGCTGCTCATCATCAGCATTATCCTTGATCCTGGGACAATGCAGACATTTTTAACTGGGTTAGCGGAATGGCTTGCGCACCTAGCTGGGGCTGGCGTGGACGGCGTGGCTTGTCTTGTCAACGCCTACACTAACGACCACCACCTCAACGATTCAGAAATGACATCCTGCTCTCCGGGACAACACGATTGGATGAGATCTGAACCATGCTGGACCATCTGACAGATATTTGTCTCCGGTTAGCGTGACACTCGCGGTTTCGTTTCTCAAATAGCCTTTCGATTTACTGCATATCGAATATCAGCGTGATTTACTGATATATTTCCTCTCACAGCGCCCTGTGTTAACGTCTGGCTGTCGGAAAATATCTACACGGCACGCCACTCCTCAGCATCCTTGTTGGCCTCGAAGAAATCCCGCAGCTTCCGCGTACCCACGAAATCGGCCTTCTTATAGAGCTGCTCCTCGGCACCTTTCGCAATGGCGAGATCCAATGCACTCATGAGCCCCGCATACTCCGGCGACATGCCTCGTCGAATCAGGACTTGCGCGTACTGTTCTGCGTTCACGTTTTTGTGCTTGATCTCGCGGTCGAGAATCTCGGACATCATTTGTGCGATCTGAGGATCAAAAATCAGTCTAATGCTGAGCTGGAAAAAGGAACTTGTTCGCCTCGGCGTAGGAAAGCAACTCCGGGCCGACCAAGACTGGATTAGTATGCTCGATCGTCGGAGCGGTCAGGGCCTTGAACGCAACTTCTGCGATATCCTCCGTTGAGATCCAGCCCACCAATCCAGCACCCGCGCAGTTAATGATCTCGTTATGCTCCCGGATGTGGTCGGAATAGTTCACCCGCAAAGTATCTTAGAAGGATCCGAGCTTCAGCCAATTTTTCGCGCGAGAGAACGAATAAGACCTACCAAAAAACCACGAGGGACGAAGGGCACAAAACTCAACATTGAGTGAGCTCAGATATTCGTGCACCTGCCCCATCATGGGGCCCCCGAGCTCGACCATCGAGGCACTCATCAGCACAAATCGCTTCACGCCCTTCCCGATGGCGACGTCGATGAAGGCCTTCGTGAGGGGTAGCATGCCGAGCGTGGGCGGCGGGATGAGGTAGATTCGGTCAATTGTGGGATCGACCTCGAACGGAATTCCGTATGTCGCCGCGTCGAGCCAGTCGAACCGTGCGCCCTTGAACGGAGCTGGAACGTCGCCGCTACGATTAGCCAGGACCACAGGAATTTTGGCCTGCAGCAGAAGTTTTGCGAGAGGTGTGGCTGACTTGCCGGTTCCACCAGTGAGAAGGACTGCCATGGATAAAACTGAAGGTATTCCCCAGGGAGTCTCGTTGCTTTTATACCTTCTGTCTGGCGGGTGATGTTCGTGTCGGATCGCCGCAAGGTATGTTTAAGATCGGTAAAACGGATAAACGGAGGCCGCGCAATATGATACCCTATCCTAACTCGCGTCGATGGCTTTGTCTCCGACTAGAAACATTAACGTGTTGAGGTGACTTGTGCCAAGTGATGGCCTTATACTTCGGGTGAAAAGATTCTGCCGAGCGCGCCGCCATATGTATCTCGGAATTGTGCCGAGTGATGGCGGCAGACTGTGCCGATGCCCCTCGAGAGAGCCTGAGCGCACTGATGGCGAGTAGGTGGAGGATCGGACAAATGTCTCGGAAATTACAGTCACCAGCGCAACGCAGCTGGAGCGGGTGGGCGCAGATGCTACCTGTCACTCAGACCGAATACAGGTCTCGGACAACGCCGTTTTGACTTGAAGTCGGCAAGGGTAGGGTAAGGGAGGTGGCATCGCTCCGGACTTGGATCTGACCCCTGCGGTTGTGCATCTACGTAGGACTGTAACTCCCGGCCCCGGCAGGGTGGCAAGTACGAGCTCAGCCTCTTATCACCGCAATGATGGGTAATAAATCCCTTTTTAACCGTGGATGGCAGGGGCTGCATATTCGCTACATACGCGTCCGATATGACGATAGTTCTGCGAACGAGCCAAAACAGCTCTCTCTTTCATCGCCAATGTCAATGAGGACACCTGGGGTTGTTGAAAATAATTCTCTCGAGTGCTTCGGCCGAGGCATCTCGGCCGACATCAGCCGGGAATCACCGGGCCGGCTGCTCCTTATCGTCACCCATCATGAGCTCGTTCCTGCGACAGCTAACACACCGATTTCGGGTCCAAATTTCTCGCCACAGGCTGCACTATCCACGCCGTCCCTTGCCTCCCGAACTTTGGGAGCTTGTTCTCGAAGAACTGTGCGACGAGAGTCTTTTAATCGCAGCCCGTGTCTGTAGCACTTTTAACGACCTCTGCATCGCCATGTACGTCGTGTTGACGATCTGTCGAAACTCGAAAGGTATCCAGCCCGGAGAATTCAAGTGCTACTACCGCTGATAACAACGTTCGGTTCCTTTCGCACATGGAAGCACTGTCGGCGTTCATCATTCTGATTTTTTCCCCTCTACTCTGTTCACAGGCACGATAATGTTACAGTCAATGTCTGTTCCAAGTCTGTTCTATAAAATATCACCCTTATAAAGTTCCTCCTATTGTTCTCAAGCACTGAGGTTATTGTCGGGAAGTTTGTGATGCCGCGGCCACCTTATAGCAAAAAGCGCTCCGTCTCATCGCGAAGTTTCTTCCCGGTAAGGAATCTCTTTCATGGAACTTCTTAGAGGAACAAACCCAGGCTGTGCCTTCCTCGTGAAAACGTACGGGGAGGGCATATTCGACACTCCAGTGAGCAATTTCTTCTGGGAGTCCTCAAGACGCGGCCATATGCGGCCCGTCAATATGCTGTTAGGTTTGGCTTCTGAAAATAACCGGTGGGATCTGGTTATGTACGTTCCTCGCGACAAAAAATGGAACTCACTCCGAGTCCGCTGACATTCTGCCCCAGACGAATGAGCGTGCAGGCTCTCCGCGTCTCCCCGGAACACTGTCGGCGTATCTCTTCCAACTCGGGCTATATTCAGACGCGCTCTCGTTGTGTCAGAAATCGTTTGACCCACAGAATCCGCCAGAAGTTGGTGGCACAGCGTTCGATCCACCACACCGCGACATGACCGCGTAAAACAATGCTGATGATATGTTCGCGCGGCGCAATGTAGAGAACGGCGTTCAAGTGGCTGTCCTCCATACGGCAGCGATAGCGGCATTCACACTCTGGGGAGACTGCCAGAGGCGCGCCAGTATCGCGAAGACCAACCCGCTAATCTTATTCAAGATCTTAGGGCTAATCGCAATTCCCAGTGCGTTGTTCCCAATTTGAATTGTCCAAAAATCACGAACCACAATGCAGAACGTCCGAGTGCAAAATTGCGGATCCCGAAGGAGGCCGAAGATGCACAGGTAAGATCGTAGCGTCCTCTAGGTGCTGTCAATGATTCACTCGTAACGTTTTAGAGCTATCCCTGGCGTTTGCAAGAACACTGGATGAAGTCCGATGTGTGGGAATGGGAGGACAACAACGCAAATGTGAAGTCTGTCGCATATGTAATGGGTGTGAAACGGTGGAAATCGACGTGGCGGCGGATAAGCGGTGCGCTGGCTGCCATCTGTTAAGCCTGCAAATCTATATTTCGGGACCGCGGCTGAGGCCCAGTAGGTCTCGTATTGTGATTCACAGTACCAGAAGGCCAAACGCAGATTGGCCCGCCCACAGAAGAAGTACGTGTTCTTTTGCCTCGGAATGAACTCTGAGATCCTGATTATCATATACGTTTCACTGAAAAAGTGCGTCGCTCGCATCAGAAGAGCCAACAAAACATCCGCAAGTTCGGCGCAAAGGTTCCCAAACAGAAGAAGGCGACGAAATAGTCCCTACAATCCTCTATTGTCGGTGGGTGCAATATATCTGTTCAGTGTGAGCACGGTAGTTACGTCGTGCGGCGCCAAGCAGTAGCTGCACATGCGCTCACCTTTGATCCGTTCACAGAGACGCAACATCCTTAGCGTTGTAACACCGTCCCGTCAAGATCTCCGTGTCCCAGTTTCCCGAAAGGGATTTGTTTAAACGTTGATTGGGGTTATCTTTTTTTTTTTCCCTTTCTGGCTCAGATCGCCATGCAGCAGATGAATCCCTCAGCACTCGGAATGCCAGACTTGCGCGATCGAATCGACAGCCTACCCATCCGTATCGAAGCGGTGCTGCCACGCTGTGTATCGACCTCATCCGGATCATTCCCTCACCGTCTCCCGAACACCGCTCCGTCCCCGCTGATCCCCGTGGTTCAATTGCGGCCAGTGGGTTTGTCGGCGTCTCAGCTAGCGTATAAAAACGAGTGATTGGGAAAATTCCAGAGCCACAGAACACTACCAGCAGTTACCCAGTCATGCGAAGCTTCCAATCCTTCCCGCTCCTCTTCGTTTTCGCTATATCAGGACAGGGCCTGATTGTCGCCCGGCAGGATTCTGCATCCGAGTCGTGCGTCCTTACCTCGAAGATGTTAACCGGAATACCTAGTAATACCCCATACAGCGTGACACTGCCACTCGAACCTTCCCCGACTTTGACCAACACCGCAGTCGCCTCTGCCTACAGCGTCTACGTGGAGCAGTGCGGCACGAACCTGGACGCGATCGCATATTCGGCGTTGAGCGTGTACACGAATGAGGGCAACGCGGACACCACGATTCTCGATCCGGCTTTTGTGCAGTGGGTGAATAACAACGACGGCGATTGGAGCCAAGGGCAAGCAGATTGCAGCAGTGCATCGTCCGCTCTGGATAACGCCGCTACGGGAACGGCCGCTGGTCCTGCGGGTACTAGCACCCCGGCGACGACGAGTGCTCCGTCGACCGGAAAGCCGAGCTCTCAGTCGTCCGCAAATCACGCCGCTAGCCAGGGGCAATCGTCGAGTAACAAGCCCGCATCTACATCGTCCACGGGTGCTCAGGCAACGCCGACAACTGGGGGAGCCGCTCGTGCTCATCATCAAGGTTGTAGCTTCATACTTGCCGTCGCCGCAGTCATTCTCGGCCAGATGGTCTGGAGTTAGGAAATCTAAAAACTCATGCTTTGAGGAACTCACCAGAGGTTTACGGACATTGCCCTGCTAGAAAATAATTATTTGTCCCGCCGGTTGTTTCAACGTCCCGTTCAATAATCGGATTGCGAGATTAGGACAAAATAGATCGGAAAAAGTCCAGTCGCAAATTTACGGAAATAAATGAAGGGTGGTGTGAAAGGCAAAGTTGAGTGAGAAGGGCACGCATGAGGAAGAAAGAAGCTCAAAATATGCTGTGGCCGCCGGCTAGGCGGGCCGGACCCTCCGCTTCCACCACAACCTTATCCACGACGCCTTGTCGCGCCGGTACACTAGCCTGGAAGAAGAGCGCGCAGTCAGGTCTGATCTAAGACACTTCGACTACCCGTAATGAATTATGATCCGGATCTTGCACAGGACGTTAACGTTGCAGTAGCGTCGTTGCTTGAGCAGTGAGTTGCGTTTTTCAACTTCCCCGACTCCCGCGTTCTGGCGATGGTAATTCGCGAAGTACAGTTACGATCTGACTCTTGCGGGACTCCTCGTGCAGCAATTTGTTTTCTGACCTGTGAGCCGCCTCACGCGGCCCCGCCGCGTGGCCGCAATTTTTTTAGGAACTTTTCAAGACAATCAAGACTCTGACTGATTCGCATGGCAATGCCGTGTGAAGTTCACTTCCACTATGGGGATGTTGAACCTGGAGACTTCCAGTGCACTGCCCAGCACTGCCGGGCGCCCCGCATTGTATATCGATCGTCCGTGAACGGGGCCCGACTGGGGCGCTTGCCACTCATTCTCTAGTCACCGTCGTTCACGCTGCTCACATACTTTGAGAAATATCTGTTTGTGGGTTAGGGAAACTCTTGAGTCTGAGCGAGAAATGGAAAAATAAAATAAAATATTTGATGGACCGGGCCTCCGCTGCGGCTTTCATTTACCACCGTAACCAGCCGCAGATTCAAGGTTGACCTTCAAGACGGTATCATCACCCCGTCATAATTAACGTCATGGCTGCTTCAGACGTGCTCGAGCCCCTGGATTTTTTCAAAGCCGCCCATCACTCTGAAACCCGCCGCTCCGATTGAAACTCTCGCGGGAGCCGCCTGATCCCATTCCTTAGGTAGGCAGGTCGGTATATTCCGGCGCGGTCAATTGCGCAATGTGGAATCTGCCTTTTGAGTTCTCTGTACCTGGCCGTCGCAGACGTCCACATTCATCATCGTGGAGCGATATGGGCCTCTCCATTGCAGTCGCCAACTGAAACCGTGTCTCCATAAAAGCGGGTAAATTGACTTCTTTTGCGGATCCGCTGAATCCCGAAGAAGCGGATCCAAGCTTCAACCCGTATAAATATGTGGTTGCAGCGCCATTGTAACGAAACTCCCCCCCCCCCCTCACAATGTATTTCTCTGCACTCGTCACTTTATCCTGTCTGCTCAGCCTCGGCGCCTCCCAAACCATAACCATACAAAATGATTGCATCCCAGCAGGAGGGTACACTCTGTGCCAAAATCTTTGGGGAGCATGTATGTCGAACTTGATTTGCTCGCTGTGCAAATATCCTGACGTTTTCCAGCTGCTGGCGGGGGTTCGCAAAATTCAACACTCATTAGTTCATCGACTCAGACCGTCTCCTGGGCCACCAACTATACATGGTCTGAGGGATCGAACGACGTCAAGAGCTGTATGTGTACACCTTCACGAATTCAGATGCTTAAATCTAACGGGCAATGAAATACAGACGCCAATGTGGAATCAGTCAACGCCAAAGGTGTCCAGGTTAGAATCCCCGTTCTTCTTGTTTGTTGTTCCTCATCATCCTGGTTTCCGCAGTTGTCGAATATCGCATCAGCGCTTACGTCCTGGAGCTGGAATTTTGGAACCAAATCTTCCGGAACCCAAGGAGATGTCGCGTAGATATATTCAGCGTCCTGGGATAGGGAGCTCACTCATCATATTGCCACCAGGTATGATATCTGGTTGGGGTCAGGGAGTTCAGGACGGCCGTCAACGACAGGTTCATCTTATGAAATGTAAGGACACCGTTTCAGGGTGGACAGTCTTCTCAATTAATTTCAGTATGATCTGGCTTTCTGGGTTCGGAGGGTGCGTCTCAGCCTTTATAAAAGATCAAGATCTTGACACATATATAATTTTTCTCTTCCAGGATGCAGCCCATTGGCTCCCAAATCGCGACAGGCATTAACATTGCAGGCAGTACATGGAACCTTTGGAAGGTATTTATCGCTCTTAATCTTTTTTTTTCCTCCTATCTCACCAATCCTACGCAGGGCACGAAGGATAATTACGAAGTTTTCTCCTTTGGCAGCGCCGCGGGAAACCTCAATTCATTCAATGCTGATCTGAACGCTTTTTTCAGTGAGGGTCCACCGTATTTCACTACTAAAAATATTTGCTGACCGTGTGCGCACCGTTCAGCGTACCTTGTCTCAGGACAAGGCGTCGCGGGGACTCAGGTGAGAACTTCTAGTGTTCTTCCTTTTATGCCAATCGTTATTGACCAATTTACAACAGTATGTCCAAGTGATTCAAGCGGGGACAGAAGTAGGCTTCGGCAGTGCGTTTTTTGTTACCACGTCTTATAGCGTATCTATTGCTCCGAAGTGAAAGAGCATCGCCACAACTCCAGATTATTTGTACATTGTAACACCCCAGAATATGGATGAGATTGCCAACGTTTTTTTGGCGCTAAGCGGGCGCGTTAACGCCTTTCCATCTAGCTTCTTGCCTTTTATTCCCAAAGCCCAGCATATTTGAACGCACCCCGGCATTAATTCGGCCACAGAGTATATAGTCTCTACTTCTATATGCCCTGGTCCACCCATAGTCATGCCCAGCTTTGCTTCGGCCTGCACATATATGTTCCGTCATATTCATTACCTCGTCTTGCGAATATTTTCCAAAGATGTAGTTTTTAACTGAAGTACGACAAAAATCGTACACATATCGCCAACTGCGCGCCCTCTCCCACATGATCTCCTCGTCCCCCCATTATCCCGCATGCCGCCGCGCTCGGCAGACTCCGAGCTTCTTCGCGATCAATGCAGGCAGTCGCAACGACATAAGACTTTATATCGCGTTGAAGTTTACTTCAACGGGTGTGCGAGAGGGGATGATGCGTGATGTTACTCTGAGAATGCGGAGTAAGTACGAAAACGGTGTGCTAAAGAGGTGCCTCACGCTAAGTTATCTGTCCTGGCAAATATTGCGGTCTGTAGACGCAATGAGACGATCTGACCGAACGAGGAACACGGAGCCGACAGAGATATCGGCCGTGGAAAGATTGCCTAGATCGACACCGAGAAATGAGTATACGGGGCACGAAATCGCAGGGACAACTCGTCATAGGATCACAGCACGGACGGCGTGCGATCGGCCTATACCCTTGGCGAGACTCGCATAATTATTTGGCCGGACCGAGGATCTAAGTCGGGTCCTGGATGGTAGCCCCGCACTCCAGCAGATGGGGTAAGTGGACCAGAGGAGGAGGACACTGTGAGAATACAGACCTCGGGGGGAGGGAGGTAGAGATGTGGAATAGAGATGTTACCTGCGAGGCATTCTCCGCAGTCAGTAAACGTACAGGGCGAATGCAAACGTACAGAGCGAGACAGAAATGGGTGAAGAAGGGGCTGCACCTCTGACGCTACGCTGGTGTAACCCAAGTTGAAACCATCGAAATCTCGACCTACAGTGCAAAGCTACGAGAGAGGGTCGAATGTCGATGTTGCGAGTCACCGAACAGAGATAGCGCGCAGAGACGCGAGAAAAACGCATGGGAGCGCATGATGCAGAGCCATGCGCTTTCTGAACGCGAGAAACGCGTGCGAAGCGCGCGAAAAAACCACCTTCAGCGCGTTTCTTGGGTCATTTGGGTCGCAGGAGAGCATCTGAATTAAGGAAATGGCGAAGGGAGGAAACTGAGGGAGGGAGGTAGAAGGGAGAGGGAGAGGAAGGATGAAGGGAAAGGCGATGGTGGTGGTAGGAAACAAGGAGTGTTTCAAACTCCGACCGATCACCGATTGATTTGGTGTTGCCGAGTCCGCAAAGATTTGGTGGGTCGAGATTGACCTGCTGGGAGGCTTGGATTAAACTTGGAATTGCGGGCTTTGAGATTTTTGAGGTCGAGATTTTAAGAAAGTTAAACGTTAAACTGAAGCGGAGGACGGCGGATGACGGCATAGAAAGCTATGATATATGATCGGGCACATTTCCGCCCTTTTCGGCGGCTCGGGGTGTAGTAGCTTTTCACTGGGGCTGCACCGGTTATTTCCCAGTGTGAATGTAGATGTGTAGCTTAAAAGCTTTAACTTGAGAGTTGAGATCTCCCAGTGAAAAGTCTTATGCCGCGGTCTGCCTGAATCTGCGCAGATCTACGCTAAATCTGGCGGGATCTGTCGACACTAGATATTCTCGAAGTCATGAATGCTATTGTCAATTTTTTGAGTCACCAGAATTGTGTGCAAGTGACTCGGAGAATTTTCGCGGTTGGACAAGTTGCGAAGGCCGCGTCATCGTCGCCGCGCGCACGGATCAAACGGTGGATCGATCAGTCGGAGTTTGAAATCCTCCTTGCGTAGGCTGATTCCTACCATCTTCGCTGGCCGTGCTCTCTCGTTGCATCCCCACTGGCTGCCTACTACCTCTGAACTCAAAATTGGTCTTGACCGAGCGACGCGGCGACATCCAAGGGACGACGTCATTACTCGTTCGACGCGTCTTTTGTCACATCTCATGCCGCCGACTCATGTTTCTCCGTTGTACTACGGTAGAGTCCTTTCCCAGCTTTCTGACGCGACATGCGTGAAATGAGGTGCGTACCTCTATCAATATTCGGGTCCAAATGCTCCAGCACTCGCTGCCTACGCATGTGAAATTCTCACGCGTAAAGACGATGTTGACGACATCCTAAATTGACTCTACACATTTCTGTATGCCCTCGACTCCCTATCTCCATCCTTCATGGAGACAAACCCCGTCGACTTCGCGACATCAGGTCGGATTCGGCAAGACGCTTGAACATGTTACCGGTGAGCCTCCGCTACCGTCCTTTTCGGTCCTGTCTGACCGACGCTCTGCTATTCGACGCCTCCACCCATCCTCGCGAATGCGCCTCAATCCTGCTGAATGACACCGAATTCAAGAGAAAGCGGCCCTCGTATGTAATCATAGTTCTCCAAATCTGGGTTGCGCTGACTTCTGAGTGCTCCTTGCAGCCACCAGCGTCCCCATGTACTCTCCGAATATCTCCCTTTACGCCGCGAGTCCTATGACATGTCCACGGTGCGTTTTTCCAATCAATCAAATGAAGGTGCATAGACTGACCACCAGATACATGTTTCGACCACCCTCTCTCCGCCTCAAAATACCTTCCGGCGACTTTCGATGCCGATGCGACCCGCACTGGATTGGTGGAGTGCAGAGAACGAGGTAGCCGGCCGCGGACGGCGGCGGCAACTTAGTAAGACGCGCTCTGTCTTAGTTAGCTTGAATAATATGATTTTCTCAATATAAATGTAGGAAATGGCTGGTATCCTGTCAGAGCAGAGATAATCAGCTGAGCGCAGAGCTGAGCATCAATTGAGCCGATGCGTGCATTTATGATTTGGCAATTAAAGGCGCATCACTATAGCCTCAGTATACTATAGGGCCAAATTTCCGCGCAGATCTGCGCAGATCTGCCGCACTTTAGGTGGGCAAATGTATCTCAGCGGACGGGATTCTCACTGGGGTTGAGACAGCGCAGAATATCATTTCGGCCTTCTCGGAGTTTTCCCAGAAACTTCCGAACTCAGTCCTTTTCGATTTCTTTCTCGAAAAACCATACTGTGCACGGCTGTGCACGGTCCGTTGGCACTGCCACGCTGCCGCGCTGATCCGCTCGATCCGAGACAACCTAACCTAACCTAAAAAAAAAAAAAAAAAACAGATCCGAGACAACTTGAATGATGGACGTGAGTTCAGTGGCAGTCACTTTGCCCTACTACCAGCCACTGGTTAAAGGTTGACGTTGAAGACTATATCGTCCCGGTCCCCCGCCAAACATGATTCCACTGCTCGAGGGAAACACAGCCCTGCTCGAGCCCCTCCAAGTGAAATGATCCGCTAAGCCGCTTTGAGTGAGACCTCACTCCAGCCGCCTGATCCCGCTTCCGTTTTTTCCACCTTGAGACAGGGTCTGAGACGGGTTGGATGCAGATATAAAAGCTGAGCTCCTGGTTGACATGGGGTCATTGGTTCAACGTTGGATCTCCCTCGTCAAGCACCAAAACTTAACAACCTCACCCCATCAATTCGAAGATGCCCATGTCCACAGAAGAACAGGTATTGTCCCAAAGATTTTGTCATTCACGCTTCGCTCAACCAGTATTCCTCAGCACTTCTCCCCGCCCCCGCCCACATTCCAGCATGCAGGACGCCGGGTCGTAAAGACTCTCCGCCTCCAAGTCCCCGCTAATCCTCCGGCTCACTCGGCCGAAATAAATACCGACGAACTCCACAATTCCTATCGCGACTCCAGCGCCACCGACTTCACCCTCTACAGTCCCACCTCCCCTCGGGAACGACCGGTGAGCGGAGACGAGAAGGACGTGAGGGCGAAGAGCTTTCGCGACTCTAGCGCCACCGATTACACCCTCTACAGTCCCACCACCCCTCGGGAACGACCGGTGAGCGGACATGAGGACCTGAAGACACACCGGGAGGAACTTCCCTTCCCTTCTTCCCCCTCGCCCACGCCGGCGCCCTTGACCTTGCCCTCTCCCTCCCACTCTCGCCCTCCCTCGCCTACGCCCTCAGCTCCTGACACTGTGACTGCGCCGTCGAAGGACGCCAATGTCTCAATATCCTCCGTTGACGAGAAAATATCCCCTTTGGACGAGAAGGAGCGTCCGTCGTACAAACGCTTTACCCGCTCCAAGTTCACGAACAATATGCGTCCTGAAATCGTTGCTATCGACGCCGACGCTCCCGCTGTGGTTTTACCCTACGCACCAACGGACGGCGAGAAGTACATCTACGCGAAGACCCGTCGCCTTCCCCTCTACATCTTCGGGACTTTTTCTTTCCTCTCTATCTCTGCCGCTATATGGTTGTTCTCTCTCTCGACCCCAGGATTTTATTGGTCAGTTTATCATTCGGATATTTCACGTTGTTCCTGACCGTGGTTCAGGTTTGCTCCGGCTGGGTTCATAGTAGAATTTCACATGGTGGTCGCGTACGTCATCGGGTGAGTCGCGTCGTCGCCACGCCAAGTCGCTTTTGACTGATCCTTTGTCAGATACTTCGGGCGCGATTATGAGCTTGAACCTCACAAAAAAATTGTCGAGGAGTACGCCACCTCCAAGGGCGACGAACCGTCTGTGTGAGTGTCTAATCTCTCTCCCGAACGCCTGGTTGTCTGATTTTTTCTTAGTGACGTCTTGCTCCCCTGCTGCG
Source organism: Mycena galericulata (assembly GCA_029289565.1). NCBI lineage: Eukaryota > Fungi > Basidiomycota > Agaricomycetes > Agaricales > Mycenaceae > Mycena > Mycena galericulata. The sequence continues at coordinate 195,673 of JARKIA010000236.1, forward strand.
GAGAGCCACTCGAAATCCTCGAAAATACGTACCGCCATATAGCCAAGCTCGACTATTCCAACTACAAAGTGCATGTTTTGGACGACGGAGCATTGGACACGGTCAAACAACTCGCAGAGAGATACGGATTCAATTACATCCGGCGGGATAATCGTCCGTACCTGAAGAAGGCCGGTAATCTCCGGTACTCCTTCACCCGCACTGAGGGCGAGTTCTTCGCCATCTTCGACGCTGATTTCTGCCCGCGTCATGATTTCCTCCGAGAGCTTGTTCCTTTGATGCGCCATGATCCCAAGATCGCCATTGTACAAACGCCTCAGTTCTTCAGGCCATGCGCAGAACAAACCTGGGTCGAACAGGGTGCCAGCTCTACTCAAGAGCTCTTCTATCGCGTCATCCAAGTGAACCGCAACCGTTGGGGTGCTCGTGAGTCTATCCTTCCGGGTCAACTATTCAATGTTGAATTCCATTCTAGCCATCTGTGTCGGCAGCAACGCCCTCTATCGTAGGGCGGCCCTAGAGGAGGTCGGTGGCACTGCCGAAATAGGCCACTCTGAAGATGTCCACACCGGTTTCTTTGCCATGACCCGCGGTTGGCGCGTCTATTATGTCCCTCTCGCGCTTGCATGCGGCATATCACCGGACATTCCCAAAGCTTATTTCTCCCAGCAGGTCAGTCCGTCTCCCGTGCCTCTCTCCATATCTCTGACCCGACATTTTTACAGATGCGCTGGTGCAGTGGCTCATCGACCCTCCTCACAAACCCCGAATTCTGGCGCTCACCACTCACTATCGTTCAAAAGCTATGTTTCCTAACTGGCATGCTTTACTATGCCGCGGCCAGCATGACCATCTTCCTCAACGCCATACCCGTGATTCTCATGCTTCTCTTCAACCCCTCACACATCATATACTACAACTTCTTCTTCGTCATACCCTCTCTCCTCGACAGCGTGATCATTTTCCGCCTCTGGTCTCGTCAGGTTCGTGCAATCAGTCATCATTCGACGCATCCACTCAAGTCACCCGTCCACAGCGCTACAATTTCAACGTCAACCATGTCTTCGTCATTCAACAGTACGTGCTTTACAAATTTCACGCCATACATGAAACTTACTTTCCGTCAGATACGCATATCTCATGGCCATCAAGGACAGAATCCTCGGTACTACTGCTGCGTGGGTTCCGTCCGGGAATTCACAGGCGCAAGGCACCGCCAAGGCCAAAGGTGGAAACAATAAATACCGCAACAGCCGCATTTTCTGCGCCATCTGGGTTTACTCGACGTTCTTAACCACCATCGGACTGTCGACCTGGCGCATCGTTCAGGGATATCATTGGTACCATTATCTCCCGACTATAATCCTCGACTGTTACACATTCTTCATCACATTCCATTTTATCTGGTACTCATAATTTTATATGTATATATACCACTACTACATTTATATATCACTGCGGGCGAATACACGGTTTATTTGGCGCTTTTGTTCGAAACTTCCTCATTCAGCTATTTCGATGAGGTTTGAGCTGAGAGTTTCGCATCACCCTTGTAAAAATCACTGTGAACCATAGGCATTGATTCGTCAGACAATTCTATCTGTTTCCTCCAGCCCTCGAAACCATGGAAGCGCAACACAAAGCAATCCTCGCGTGAACACAACTGAAACGATGGACTCGGTCCCTCTGCCGACTTCGACCTCTTGATGTACTTCAGGATTAATCATCGGAGAACGAGGAATTGCTTGCCTGGGGCGAACGCAGCGGAGGATAAGGCATCGTTTCGACGCTGTGGAGAGACATGATGGCGAAAAAAGTCATACTCGACTCGGAGCCAGTAAGCCCACGCAGTTGTCGGTACTTACCTCCTCATCGCCACGTCCTTTGTTAGACGTCTTCATCTCAATCTCTGCCTCCGCTGGAGGCAGCCAAAATGGTTCAGGGCCAAGAGCCACCCGATTCCAGTACCAGCGACGCATTGACACCGCCGAGAGTCATCGACGCCGAAAGAATGGCGAAGCTTGGCTACTCGACACTCTTTACTAGGGGGCTGTTCAACGAGGAGACAGCGATGGATGGCATGGGGCAGCAGGTGCGTCTGGCTCCGTCGCACGGAGCGAGTTTCCCTGATCGATCGATGCGCGTCTGCAGAAAAAAAAGCGGAGGTGGATGAAAAGACTTCTCTGCTTCTGAATGTCCCCCATCATTCTTCAAAGCTATCGACATCGACCCTTGAAGGGCCTCCTCTCGCGATTTGAGAACATCCTTCGGCGTCATGCACAATATAACGAGTTAGAAGAAACAACTTTTCAAGTTACTACGACACTGTAATGCTATATACTAACACGAGTATCCATCGATATCTATTACAAAAGGCTGCCGCTACTCGGACGCCTGGGGTGAAAACAACCGTCATCTGTTGCACGACACCATCCCCGCTAAGGTCCGACTGACCCTGACAATGTTCCCACTCCGCTCAGCGTGGACGGACTGCAGCTCCGGGACTGCGGCTTGAGACTACCGTGGTACGAAGTCCCGTGGTCGAGCGGCGCGAGAGGAGTTGGTTAATTAGAAGAGCTTCAAATATCGGCGAAGGACGCACCCCGGCACCCGCGTGATCGATGTGTCGATCGATGGCGTGCCTCCTACGCTCGACACCGATATATTCCAGACTACTGCATCGACAACCTGGATGAGGATCGGGAAAGATCGCAGATAAATCAAGACGGACACCGCACCGCAATGCCATGATAATGTGCGAAACTACCCTCGTGAGTTCGCAGGGACGCCTGCATGATACTACTCAAGACGGGCGTGGATGCGGCTCGAGTCGGGCGAAAGAAGTACACCTATCCGTCGAAGTGAGCGTTGAGGAAACGTGATATGACGAGCTAGATACACGTTAGTGCACACTACGCGCAACGTGCGGAAGGGGGTGCAGGCAGTGCTGCGTCGAGTCGCCCACAGCATGCTGACATTGCATTGAGGACTATCTTCGACCTGTAAACCCGTCGGGATGGCGAACAGGTGCAAGCCGCTATCGGGGAAGCGACGGCCCTAAAATCGATCTAGACAATGCCGGCGGAGGTCAGTATCATGTCATCGACTGCCCCGGTGTGGGGACGTACCTCAAGGAGCCCGTCACACCGATTAGTCTGTAGACAGTACGCTTGACCAGCATCGTGGCTATGGGACATCGCGCAAATCATCGTCGGTGGCGCTGCGAAGCGGCCGCAGACGACCTGATCGTGCGATGAGAGTGCCGATGGATGTCTGTCTGAGGATAGTAGTAACGAAGAGATTAGAAATAGATCCAGCGGGCTGAAGCCACATGCACGATCGTCGTGATCGCGACCGCACAAGGTTTCGTTTACGCCGTCCTGCTGGTGCGAAGTCCATCTATTGGTCAGGCAGGGATCCTTGACAGAAGAAATGAGTGAGAAGGAGACATCGTTGCCACAGCTGTTCTCCGCTCGAGAAATTGAATCAATTGTAGCGACACTAGTCTCCCGTAGTCAGACTCCACAGAGTAATATGATAGTCGATATTATTCCAGTATAGCGGACCTGAGTGTCATAATGCTCAAACGGTGAAAATTTGCCTACCGGGGAAGCAAGGTTCTTGGAAACTCAATTCCAGTCAAGGTCCGGATCGAAAGACTTGTTTCGAGGAAAAAACGGCCAGATGTAGAACAAGGCAGCGGAAGAGTCTCGATTGCGAGGTGAGAGTCTGAGAGAAGAAGGTGCCTCGGGTAAACCCGAGATGAGTGATGATCAGAAGAATTGCGTCATCCATCCACCACGTTGTCTGGACTTCATGAAAATCGTCGCGGCCAGTCGCGCCTACTTACTTGTTCCAGCGGCGTAAATCTCTGGCGGACCTCGGAATTCTCAGCGCTCGGTCCTCAAAATTGAATGCTGATGTGCACTTGGCCCTTTTCTCGACAAACTCCTCGGAGGGACCGACTCCGTGAGTCGTCCGCACATTTCCGCACGGCGAAGTTGTCCGTCATACAAGGTTTTGCCTTGAACGATTTATGGTGAGTGCTGTGTTCCCCTTTCCTGAGTATTTCAATTAACCTTTCGTTCGTAAGTTCGTACGAAGATTGACTTCAAAGGGAGGAAGTGGCGTCTTACGTCTCAGTACGTCTTCCATCCGGCCTCCCCTTCCGTGTGAAGCTTGTTTTTAAGGGTGGTTAACTTGCGATGCGGTGCAAGTCTCCGTTCTTTGGCTGGCAGCGCAGTCAGCACGTCGGTGAGAATCAAGTACTCATCTGTCTGAGAAACGGTCCCTACATTCACAGACGTACATTTTCTTTCTTACTTGATTACTTTCCCATACTTACTTTGAGTTGCAGGATTAATCGTGTTCGTTGTCTGCCTCTTCCCCACTAGTGGTACGGTCCATGCATTCTATATATTCTTCCGCCCGTGTTTTCTGATCCCACTAGTACAGTGCCGCGCCAGTGACGCACACCTCTTGATTTGTCGATTTGCGCACAAATTACGCCAAAATCTCGTACCCCATCTCGGGGACATACAGTTGTGTGCGTGCTCCAATACTTCCTCATTTGGACTGTCTACCAGATTGGCCTAGCCTAAGGTGTCGCCGCTCGGTTTTTCTATATAAAAAGAATATAATACAAGACCTCTCCCTTCAGATCTTCGACTCAACGGGTACGATGATGGATCATTTTGTGCAGTGTCTCACCAATAATCAACGCATATAGCTGTGTTTTTGTCTATCCATGCTGCTCAACCGCCGGTCTGTTCGGATCTAACGGTGCCCCTTCACCTCCGAACCAGTGAATTCGCATGCCCATGTCATCGTATCATCGGACCCGTACTACGGATTCGCATCCTGATCCATATGTTGAGGATTAGTGCTCTCTGACGCTTAGTTGCCTTACCGCTCGCAACCAAAAGAATACAATATCCAGCGGTCGACTGAAGGACACCGTCGTCGAACAATTCCCCCCACTTTCTCGCTCATTGATCAATTTGTATGCTGTTTACGCTTTCGGGTGGCGAGATTATCAGGTATGTACCGTAATACTAATAGTACACGTGTCGCAAATGACGTGACTACAGGATCGTACTGCTGGAGAATCGCTTTAGCTTCTTCCTGCGCGTTCTCGTAACCGCGTTGCCGTGCAACAACGTTCAGATCCTATGTCCTTCTAAGTATGTTAGACTCCGCCGTCTTGGCTCGAGCTTACCCAAGTAATCTCTTTCCAGGGCCAACTCCACCATGATTCTGCCGGGTTTGGGGTAGCCCAAATGGACGCAATGCATTCATTCTGAATCACCTTCACTAGTACCCGAGCTGGGCCTCCAGCAATGGTCGCGTTGATGCCGTGCTCAGGGAGGACCAGGGTTTCGCCTACTTGTGCAATGGGTTACACCGTGGACAGAGAACGCACGGAGCGAGTCCCGTACATGTAAATATCACCGTATAGCATGCGCCGCTTCCACGGTCTTACAGGGGAGTATATAACAGATTGTGACCTCGCCGATATTCTCACCGAGGGAGATAACCACCGGTGTTGGTGGTGGTTTGGTACGTTTCGAGAAGATGGGTAACCTGCGGTCATTCTTCGTTTAATGCAACCATGCTCGGCAAGGATAGCGTACCTGTTTCCTATTAGATCCATTGATACAGGTTCATGCGTCCTGCGGTGTGTGCATTCAGTGAGGCGAAGAGGCGGACTGCGGATAACTGACTTGATTATCAACAACTTACCGGCGGAGTCGTAGTCTAGATCGGCGAACCACTCCCCCCGTGTTCAGGATCGTACTGCTGGAGAATCGCTTTAGGAGTGCCCTCGGAACGGACGCAACGGCAGATAAAAGGCTTCGCTGCTTACAGTCAGAAATTGACGGGCTTCAGAAGGTGTGATAAGCATCTGACATTGCGCCCTGACTTTGAGTTACAGTATTGCGTCGCCGTCCAGCTGTTTTCATTGAGAGCCAGCCAGTGCATGTACATGTACTCATGCCTGGATAGGATGTTGGATAGGATGTCCCCGTGTTCGGAACGCCACGACTTGACGGACAGATGGGATGATTAATTCATGCGGGTGGGCGGCAGAGCGGCGGCTCTACGACGGCATGAGTTAATATCTTGAACAGCATGTACGCTCGACAAGAGGAGGACAGCAACACACTGATAGGTTCGGAGCAGACGTTGATCGGGACGAGCCGCGGGTCAAGGCAGACTCGGTGGTCGTCGTCAGCATAAACGCGGGAGTACACATGCATCAGGTCGGTCATCGTAGCGTCCGAGGATTCTTCGCAGGTCTCTGTAACTGTTGCCACTCATCCGAGACAAAGACGGGGGTGAAAGGTAGAGGATCAGAGAATGCTGGAAGGAGGGTCGTAGATAGCCATATCGTGGTGGGATAATTCTCTTCTATAGCCTTGATTTCATCGAATCTACCCATTGAACAATCAGCGCTCAGCGGCATCAAGTGATTCTCTCTATTTTCTTCATTAGCGGCGTTCCAGGCTTTGAGAATCCGCCACCATATGTACAGCGTCCGACAGATCCTCCCAAGTTATTTTCGTGCCGCTGTTATCAGACAGGATCAGGGTGGGAAGTTGCCCACGGCGGGCCGTTGATTTCATGTCGTTTATGTTGCTCTCGGATCGCTTGAAAATATACGTATGTATGGCTTTTCGGTCATGGAGGGTTTCCGGCCGGCGTCTTGCGTTTCTAACTAGGAATCGTTGGCGTCAGATGACTTGAAGAGATTTCAGTCCAGGGTCCAGCCAAAGCGGCCGCTAGTGTTAGTAACTTAGTCTTAGCGGCGGCGGCGGATTTTCAGGGCCGATAGTTCCCGCTGGCAAATTCCAGCTAACTGTGTTAGGGATATCATGGGCCAGACCAATATGTACAAGCTAGGCCCCAACAAGAGCGAACGAAGTGAAAAGCACTGAAGAGCGAAGTGGTAGGTAGGTAGGTAGGTAGGTAGGATTACACGGCACGGTCCGAATAACGAACGCCGGTTTCCAGGGAATATCCGGGTGTACAAGCAAGCTACTTCCGACCGAGTAAAATACACCTTCGCCCCTGGGCCTCCATGCACCAATCAAACCCCAGTCACAGACCCCACGAGTTTTACCCCGTGCCCCATGGTAGAGCCCAACCAATAACACAGAAGCGAAAACGGTGTTACTTACCATCGGATGCTATTTAAGTCTTCGAGTATATGACTTCATACCTTCAAATTGACCTTCCGGGAAATGAACTCTGCATCTCTGACTCACGAAATGCACTGATTGAGTGGTACCTTGAGTTGGCGACCACATTGTGTGTGTGCATCGGTGAGGAATTGGCCGTGATGTCAGGCAATATCCGGAGGTGGTGTGGAAGGAACAGTCAACTGCTGAAATATATGTAATGGGCTTGAGTCAAAATTGGAATGGACTGTCAAACGAACAACCCGTAAATTTGCAAGCACACATATGACATGAATTTCTGCAGTTTACTCGAAAGGCAAACAGCATTCAATGGAAGTAAATATTTTACCCACAGGACAAGCACAAGCCTAAAGTAAAAATCAAGGAGCAACTGGTTCTCCGAGCGCATTGTGGTGTAAACTGCATATCAGCAGAATAACAACTATTCACGCGCAGTGCTCTTTGAAGTCGAAGGCCGAGGGGCTTGCCTGGAGGACCATATGATTCCAGCTTGCTTCTTGGTAACATATGGATTTAGTTTCATTGCGGTTAAAGTATGAAAACTTATGGTGGGACGACTTGAAGCGCTAGCCACTGGGTTCATAAGTATTCCGGGTTACAGTTCCAGATCATCCACGGAGATTTACATGACTGGAACATGTTCGAGTGGGATACAGATAATGCGTAGCTATTTTATTGACGAATCCTTACTTGCACACGTCCAAAGATTGCCAAGGAAGGAACGTTCGAGTTGCGCTTCAAGACTTATTACTAAGCAGCTTGATAGGTGCACGTGCTTTTGATGACTCAGCAACTCGGGGCGCGGGAGGGGGGCGGGCGAGACAACGAGCAACTAGGCATACACAAGTCATGGACAATGTATCAAAGAACTCGGAGAGCCTTCAGTAGGTTGCCTAGATGTACTGAGCAAGGAAAAGCACGAGAAAAAGGGAAGCAGCGGGTGGATCATGAGAGGTCGATCTGGATGACGCTGCAGCTAAATGCCTCTAAATGCCCAGCTTTTTCACCAAAGACGAGTCCTGGGCATCGAGTGCTTCATGGCAGATGGCCAAGCACATATGAGCCATTAGGAAGTCAAACGGGATGCTGGTTTATTGGAAGCTCCGTCCGACCCATTATCAAAACTGGAAAGTCGATGGTACGAGCATCTGCGCGGGATGAGCTGCTACTGAGGGCATAGGACACATTGTTGGACACTATGGCCAGGCAGTAGGAGGGTTTAAAGCGACAGAGCGACGGATACCAAGAATTTTCAGTTTTGATGATGGTGGTTGCGGAAATCCCGGGAATGTAGGAATCAAGATTCGAAGTCATCAACGACACGTGGCATTGTAGGTCTTGAGCCCCAACAACAAACAACTCCTGCTTGACGACTGCCAGCATGACGATTTTCCAGTCATAATTCGTCTGAATCTCCTTCAGTTCCGCGCGAGTCACCCGACTCTATTTTATTTCCTCAGGTGCATTACACTAGTCTCCATTTACCTTGGATCTCATCTGATGCAGAATTGCAGTGTACACTCAGAAGCGCAGTGTCGGCAAGGGCTCCTACCCGGGGACTTTGTATCAACCGCGATCCAATTTGAATTTATCCTCGCGAGCATCTCGTCACCGATATCCACGTTTCTCAATGCCATGTCTCAACTAGTCACAAGGTGTCTATCAATCCTGATTAGCGCTCAAGCTTTTTATGCACAGCCGGGTAGCCACCGGTTCCACTTATCCTCCGACATGCAGAGTAATAACCCGTCATATTTATCTTGGCCTCGAAATCCAAGATGGAACTACCACCAGCACCAATGACCCTTCCGCTAACCAGCTCTCCGCCCCCGATGTCATTGGCAGGACCCGGAGTAGGGGATCCGGCTCAGTATAGCGGTGAAGACGGTATGTTTCGATAATCTTCGATGCTTTCCAATCCGTACTCATTTCCTGAAGGTTTATATCTACTCCACAGCGCAATCGCCATAGGCGCGTCCTACGACTCCATTGAGGTATGGGCTATCCATCCCTAAAATCCTCGTCTAATCAAGATAAGCGTTATCCTCCTCCTAGATGTCATCCGCAAACACGGAAGGTGGTATTCGAGATAATACTCGCCTGGCTCAACAACACGCCTCAAGGTCCCCGCGTTCTCTGGGTTCATGGCGAGCCCGGGTCCGGGAAATCCGCCGTCTCACAAACTGTTGCGGAATATTGTGCTCAGAGCGGCCAGTTGGGAGCCAGTTTCTTCTTCTCCCACTGCAAAGGGGATCTCAGCGACGGGAGTCTGCTATTCCCTACCATCGCGTATAAACTCGCCAGCTCGAATCCCCAAATGAGGGTGCCGTTATCGAGTGCGATACAAGCCGATACTTCCATCCTTACCCGGTCGCTCGAGGTGCAGATACAGAAGCTGATTGTGGAGCCATACGCAGCAGTCCCGCATCCTGCAATCCCAGCTTTGATCGTCATTGACGCGCTGGACGCGTGCGAGGGCGACGAGATGCAGCATCGCATCCTCACACTACTCGCCCAGCTCGTCATCGTCCACCAGTTGCCGTTCTGCTTCTTCATCACAAGCCGTCTGCACCCCCATCTCGAAGCAACGTTCGATACCCCGGTCTTCCGGAAGCTGTCCACCCGCATCCCTCTCGATGTCTTCGCATCCACTACGGACGTCCGCAACTTCCTGCGTAGCGAGTTCACGAGTATCCGACAATACCACCGCCACGCAATGGTGAGTATCCCCGACCCGTGGCCCTCGGAGGACGCTATCGAGCTTCTCGTGCAGCGGTCAGGCGGGCATTTTCTATATCCAGCCACGGTCCTCAAATATGTGGACGACCATGAATCCAGGCGCCCAGCAGAGCGGCTGGTGGAAGTGGTTGTGGCCGCTGCATCTGCTTCGACGCTCCCGCCCCTCGACCAGCTGTACCACCACATCCTCTCTGCGACCACCGACCCCGCCACGCTCCTCCGCGTCCTCGGGCCGACGGCGGTTCTGTACACCCCGCTGCCGCCCAAAGAGCTGGAGATGCTGCTGGGTGCCGGCGCCGGCGTTGTGACCGCTGCGCTGCGCCCGATGCACGCACTCGTCGATATCCCCGATCCCACGGCCTCTCCACCCGTCCAAGGGATCCGAATATCCCAGCACACCACTTCAGAATTCCTCGTCGACATGACCCGATCGCTGCAGTTCTGGATCGAAACCGGGAAATATCATGCGGAGCTGGCGCGTGGGTGCATACGGTATATTGCGGAATATATGGATGCGGCGGACGATCTGGATCTGTGCGTATCTTCATGTCCTCTTTAAAAGCTGTTCGACCTGATCATATTCGTGCAGCGCCTCGTACCAATACGTCCGCCGGAAGTGGACATCACATCTAGCGCAGGCTACACCGTCGATAGAACTGCTCGACGAGCTCCGGGAACTGAGATTCATGTACTCGAGAGTACCATCCGAAGTGCATGCGGTCGTGGCGTGGTTACATGTCTGTGTTCCCAATTTTTTGGCGACGCGCTATGAATATTGACGCCTAATGCAGAGAATCCCCGCCAAGGATGGATACGACGAACTGTTGCAGGTTTGGGAAGCATGGTTGATGGACCTGCAAGCAATTGTTTATCCCCCGTAGTTTCGTTTTAGCATACCGTAGATACATAATGTAAAATATATGCTGAGCATTTCCGCAATCCGAGTGCGTCTCTTACGGCCCAGATAAGATAAGCCTGTGATAAGATTGATGCTACCACGCAAGCCCAACATTGAACATCCGATAGTAGGCGATCGACAAAGGACAAGACGGCTTGAACAACCGGCTAGTCGATTAACGAGTTATTGACCAGTCAGGGCCTTACATCACGCATTAGAACAACGTAGAAAATGTCTCAAAAAATTATACTTTTAAGGTGCGTTCCGGAACTCACGGTCCCGGCTAGATCGCCACAACTCAGGATTTAAAGCCTGAGACATCCGAAAGAGTTCCACCTTCATCGGACCCCTCAAAGCAAGGGCTAACACCTCCCCCGTCTTCCTGATTACAGGCTGCTCTACAGGATTCAGCCGAGAACTGGTTCTTGGTGAGCCAGGCGTGCATTCACATTCCCTACAGATTTTAAACGCCCCATAGCCGCCTTGAAAAGTGATTTCCGGGTCATCGCGACTGCCTATCCGGGGCTTCATCTTGTGGACGTCTTGTAGATTTTCAATTGACCGAGGTGGAGACAGCGAGAACGGTGAATATACCGGCCATGAACGGCCTCGTAGAATCACGCTTCACACGGACATCTCGTAAATTCCTTATCAATGGAAATTTGTGATGAAGAAAAAAGAGAGCGCCCAAATTGATACGAAACGTCTACCCTGGGGGACGTTATCCCGAGAAGCGGTTCTCGGAGAAAACGAATGCCTTTCCGACTAAAGCACACATAACCGCCGTCAAGAAATGCGGGAGGAGTTTTCCTGGCGGAAGATTACCCTCGTAACGCTTGGCAAATAGAATTTGATACACTGTACTTGCTGTCAGTGAGAAACGCGAGAACCCGGGCGTGAACACTCCACTAGGGTTTGAGACCTGCACCGAAAAAATGATTTAGGCCGCATTAGATATTGGAGAGTGGATAGATAACTTACCTCATCGAACGGTATTGTATATCCTTTTAAAAGAATAATCGCATGTAGCCGCAGTCAGTCAAACACAAGGAGATAGGCTCTCTTCAAGAGTTCATATTGCACAAAGATACGTGCGCAACGGGGAAATCCCCCTGCTGTCCCAAGAAACCATCGGAGATTCACCCACAGCCTGTACGGCCAGGCACCATCCGCGAGCACATGAGATTTAGAACGGGCCTACCATCGAAACGGTGGTGTCTTTCGCGGCGAAAGATACTGTCGCGGTGTCAGGCAGCTATCGTTCGTCGTGCATATGACGCGGTGAAAGAGTATCCTAACCGTTATGAGGGCTTCGAATCAAGGATGATCGATGGCTAGCATCTCACAGGGACGCCAACGTAGAGATAAACAGCCCTTGCGAGAATCGTGCACATGGTTTGAACAAAGCCATCGAGTTCGATACGTGCCGGAGCAGAGAGTTGGAACGCAGTTCAGTGATGAAGCGGGCTGCTTCCCAGGATTTCGGACGCAATCCGCAACTGGGCGGGGGGATCTCGTCCCATAGATCGGTGTTTATTTCAGGACAAGTCCAACACATCGATAATCCAGTGATCCTCTCTTTAGCGCTATCTCGTCGCGCATGGCAGTAGTAACGTTGCGTCCATTGGTTTGAGATGGGCGAGTCTGCCAGACTCCAATGGTATAGTGGCTCGTAATGAGATCGTAAGAATTCGAGAGTCAGAAGCCTGAGGTTTAGCTGGATGCAGGGAAAACACGACGGCGCGCGGAAATCTCGTCATGGCTGTTGTGTGAAAAGCAAAGGAGGAATCAATAACGCCAATTACCGCACCGGGCCGTGCCTTTCCGACGCGCGGGGAAGCCCGAGCTCCAACAAAGAACATATTCAACGAAGAGACGTATATGTGAGATAAATCAAGGGAAACGGGATGCGACGATGGGAACGGCGACTGCAATGAATACCTTGTTGTAAGTAAAGCTCAGTGTAATGCAGTAAGCCCGTTCGATCCGGGGTCAGGTCATAATGTATACCTGAAGTTGCACCAAGCTTTTTCTCCCTCTCTTCTTTTCTCCCATCCTCTTCCCAGTTTCTTTGAAGATCCAGGACTGGTCTCACGGAGCTGGGTGCGCCGGTCGAAACAAGATAGGAACCTTGCAGGAGGCGATGCGGGTAAGTAAATTAGTCTTTTTTTTCTGGGGAGGGAAGACGGAACTACTCGAGTCGGAAAAGGAACCTCAGGGTTGTTACCCCAGGTGAGATATGTGATTTTCTATACCCTCCAGGGCCTCCACCCTTGGCCATCTCAACTGATTCAGCCGCCCAACAAGATAGATAGGACCCGACAGCGCTCGTACGCACCCGCCTATTGTGGGGAAGTGAAGGGAGCAGAGTGTGCGGGACGCCCCGTTCGATTCGGAGTTGGGTCGTGTGTGGAGCTTGAATGCCGTTTCCCGTTGTAGACCAGTGTGATGTGATTTCTACCTCAGTAAGAGTGCATTTAAAAATTAGGTGCATTGTTTTGACCTCACCCAGCCGTACGCGTGTTGCACTTCATCCGAATTTCTGCGCGAGGATGCTAGACATGATTGAGTGAGAGATATCCAGCTGATCTCGCCTGCGGGGGACTAGAATGCCGAAAACATGTGGAGTGGATTCTGGATCAGGTCAAAAGTAACACTGAGACGCACCTTTTCTTCGCCTGTTATTCTTTGGTGTGTTACGAGAATTGATTTGGCAGGGAATTTACATTACATTTTTTTTTCAAATGAGCGCTAAGATCAGGCTGAATATATAGGCGGAAGGAATAACCCATTTCTGGCCAAACGGAAACCATCTTGCGATGTATTGCACTGTCCGTTCGATTCGGGCGAGGTCATGCCCCGGTAGATCTGCGATGATCGGATTTCCCAGGTGCGAGGAGCTGCGCAGCGAGTTAAAAGTGTTGGGCGGCCTCAAGGAGATCGGAGATAAGGTCGCGTACTCCGAGAGGTAAGACCATGCACGACAACAAAAGTTCAACACCGTTTCGGACCGGATCCGAGTTACGTGATGTCGGCCGACGGCTTTATGCGGCCGAGCTCCTCCTTGTCTGCAAACCACGACCTACCGCGCTGGCGAGTCGCTGCGTTCGGGCTGCCGTCCGAACGTTTAGTATGTGGTTTTCCTCTATGTGCGTTTCCTCTGTTTTCGGGTATATCTGGATGATATAACCGACACATCTCGTGCGCGAGGCTTGCCCTTGTGCCCTCTCTTTCAAGAAAAATGATGCAGCAGCACGATTCCTGGGTCCCGCCGACCAGATATAGAGCCAACTTGATACACCATTCCGCGTGTCAATGCGCTAACCACTGCTAATCACTCCGACACAAGCCCTTCCGTGTCCATCCTTTCCCGCGTCGACATTCTACGCCCGCGGTTCACCCCTCCTCATGAACTGTATGTGTGTTCACTCTTAATCGAGGACTGCACATTTCCATCCAAACCGACCCCCGCTTCCTTCCACGTTCGTATCCACCTCCTTCTTGTTACTTCATTTCTCTTGCTCCCCTGTATGTTGCGCCTCCCTCATTCCCTCCTTCACCCGCCTCTGTTCCTTCCCTTCGCATTCATTCATTCTCCCACCGTAGTATCTACGCCTAAATTCCAGTCTAATTCTCCTTCCCATCCACAGGGGAAATCGCTTGCCTCGGACCGACTGAGGCGACCTTGAATCCATCCTCCTATCCGGATCCACTTCCCATATGCCCACACGGTTCGAGTGGCATCGTGCCCTGAACGCTCTCCGGACGTTGAATCCTCCGACGCTAACTCCGCTTCAGACTGCAATTGCCCGCCCGCCTCCGATAGTGTCTCTTCTCGGCTCGTCCTTCCACCCCACGGCTTTGCACTCCCGCGCCACGATATGCGATATCCACGTACGTGTGCCGTTTTCTGGGATGGGATTGAGGCTCGCTTTTTTCACACCCATCCTGACGTTGTCTTCGCCGACCCGGCATTGGGCCCTAGAAGCTTCTCCATTCCCCGTGGACATCGAATTCGGGGTGCGCGCCCAATCAGTTTCGGTGCCTCAAATTTGAACACTCTCGGCGCGCTAAATGAGGTGCGATAGGCGGGGTTTTCTTCCCTACGTGTGTGTGCGCGCCTATTGGTTACCTCGTTGACTAGGATAATTATTGATTCCCTCATTCAGCCCTCCACCCATCCGTATACCCGCAAGCTGTCGTCAACCAGGCGGGTCACCGCCGCTTATCATCTGTCTCCGATTGTTCTGAGATCCTGGGGCTCGAGTCCCCACGACGGCATAGGGAGATGACATCTATATTTAATTTTTTTGTGCGTGATGTGTGGATCGGATTTCCGGGAGTCTGAAGCTTTACTAGCGTGGATAGCTGGGTGGTTTATTCTTCCTGTCTTGGTTTGAATCTCCGTTGTGCTCGTGTTGATGTTGGTGGCCATCTAGCACTGAACGTACTGACATCCACCGGTTGTCGTTGAACAGGGAAGTCACTCCCTCGGTATATCATCCCAAGGAGGATGCTGGGTTCGAATCCACCCGATGATGTGCCGCGATGTTTTGATCTTTGGATGCAGCGTTCCAACGGATTATGGTTGAAATACAACAAGGGCGTCGTATAGATAATAGATTCCTCCTTCCCTTGTATATGACAACCTACGACCCCATGTCGACAACCCGATTTACGGCCAGGCCAATCAGGCCCCAGAAGATATTCAAACACGGAGACGACCCGAAAGCGCTGCCGCACACCTCCCTACTCTGTAGCCTAGTCGTATATGGGATGTCCGTTCCATTCGGGGTCCGGTTGTAGCGCTTCCTTCATTCATTTTTTATTTAGGTGCGATGGATTGAAGTACATGATTCATGTATTGGCAACTTTTGAGAGTTCCGTATCATTCATCGAGAAGTCAGCGTGGGTTAATGTGCTGGGTAGCTGAGCTTTGAAATACTGTCTCTTTGATTTTACTCACAACATGTTCAAGAAGGCCTTGCGCTGCGAAAGCGCACGTGGAGAGAGCAATGGAGGATATTCCGATGTTCTCTTATGGAAGATAAAGACACTGGATGCACCACGGGCCACACGGGGGATGTTTCTATCCTCTGGTTTTCCCTGTTCAGCCACGCCCCCTTCGTAGCCAACCAAAGTGGGTCGTAAGGTGGTTGTTCTGTCCCTTTCCTCGCAAATGGGATTCGCATCAAGGTAAATAATATCGGACGATCTTGTAGGCTCGTCTGCGCGCTCGTCTGTAAACATCTTTCAGTACAGGCAGCCCGTTCGATTCGGCATGAGATGATGCATATTCGAGTTCTTCACTTTTTCTTCGGGTTTCTTTAGTTTGAGTTGTGGATACAAAAAGATGGGACTAAAATCCTCGCAGAGGGCCCGATAGTTTTGCAACTCCCAGGGAAATTTGAAGTAGAAGTTGAGACACAGTACGCTTAGAAGACGGCCGGAATAAAATAAAAGACTGAAAGCAAAGGAACGCTGGAAGAGAATGAAGGCGACTCGACACACCTCCACAATTCTTCTACGGGCCCGTTTCAGCACACATAAAGCAGCGCTGCCACGGCCACCCGCATCCAGCACCTTCTATAAAATGCGCGGGGAACGTCCATGCGAAGCTCCCACGAATGGCGGAAGCTACGTGACAGGAGCTTCGTGCTCGTTGGGACGAGCTAGCTGTTTGTCCATCCATTGAAGAGATACCGGCATTTCCCTAACTAAGAATTCAACTTCTGGTCGAGGAGGACTCAAAAGGACAAGTCGCGTCGACAGTCGGTGGATAAGCAAGCAGCTGCAGTCCTCAAAAACCGACAAGAGATATTTGTTTGAGGATAGTGAAACTGGGCAGGTATACAAATCAGTGGGAGCCTGCTTCAGGTTTTTTTCCACAGAAAATCCAACATGTCTAATGATCCTTCCCGAGTCATTCAGACCATTGATTTCGAGTCGCTGACCGGGAAGAAAATGCGGAGAGACTGACTCGAAGAACAAAGAACACTCGACTGCTTCTAAATTTGGAAAAGGAATTTGAGGACTCAAGGAGTAACTGGATGGTGATCAACTGAGAAAATCACCTGGTTAAGAACGTGTTCCCGAACGGCACGATTCAGACGCTGCTACGTGATGCTTTCTTGAAGAAACCCATAAAGCTGGGTTTTATTGATGGCTAAATTGAACCGAGAGTAAGCCTTGGAAACAAAGCTTGAGTATTCATGTGGAAAGGTGAATTAGCATGCACAAAAGTTGCGAGTGCAAGTACATAACAATTCGAGGTGGTGAACGCGATCCGTCAAACTTATGAAACGGGCCAATAACTGTCCTGAGTTTGTTTATATGCTTGTTACTTACTGAGTAAGAGTCTATAGCATGAGTTGGGGGACCTCGTAGGAAATGGTAAATATCAATAATTCAACAGAATGCGGTGGATAATTCGCAAAATTGCAGATGAGACTTGTCGCAGCAAGTGAGAAGGTGAAGATTTATCAACCTCTCATTAAATGCAGTAGAGGGAATTGAGGCAACATAGCCGGAGAACAACAGCGACAAAGGAGAAAACTTGATACAAAGGAGAAAACTTGATAAAAGGTCCCTATTTGTCAATGTTTGAGCTCCACATCAGACGCGCTAATATCACGTGAGTAGTGCCTTGCTTATTGCCGACGCATCCTTGTTGCTCTCCTCCACCATGTCAACCCCAGAAGAATTGATGGTAAAATCGGCAAAGATGTACGTCTCTCTCCCAATACATCGCGCTCGTCCCACAGTTGACACTCTAGCCGCGGTGGCGACCGACTTGTTGACGACAGTGAATGTGCCGCAGAGCAAGAGACGTACTACGAGGCGCGCAAGTTAGTTGGACCCGAACGCCCAATTCCGGCATCTGGATACGCCACCGTATTCACGCTTTACCTCAGTCTCCAACCCTCCGAAGTCGGAACGTACAAATTTAATCCAGTGCTGTCTCGGAATGGTCAGATGTCTACGACGCGCGAATCAACTTGAGCTTGTACGCAAGATTTTTTTTTACCTTCAGTTGACTCACCGCAGGTCCTCGGGTGGCTAGAAGAAATCAATTCTCTGTTTCATGTTTCTTCAAGGCCGCCAAATTGCCAGACTATCTTCGACATCCTCCGCCGCCTCGGCCAGCCCGGCGCCTCCCCCCGAATCCAACGACTCCGTTTTATGAACTCGCCTCGGTTAATCACCTGGGCCCATTGGACGAATAAAACCTTCCTCATTGACGCTCTACAGTCCAGACTCTGGGATCTGAAATGGGGCGTCGCTCAGCTCCTGGAATTCGAATTGAACTCGGTTCTTCCTTTCGACAGGATCAGAGACACGGAACCGAGACCCGTACAGTGCGCATTGGAGTTTGGGGCGCAGGGGGATGCGTGTGGATATAGGTCCGCTGCGGATCAAGTACGTGAAATATTTCGTCCCAAATCGACGTGGATTGCAGCTTATTTACTGCTGACAGTGCACGCTCGGATTTTCTCAACTGACGTCTGCGGCGGTTCACGAACAAATCGACGGGATGCTGCCAATCTTCGTATGTTACTTCAACTATTCTACTTTCATCGATATAAAGGTCACGAAACTCTTTCCGACTTTTTTTTTGAACGTAGTTCAATCTTGCTCATTGATGCTCGCTCAAGTTTTCGAAAGGACTGCAGGGCTTCGAAATGTTGAATCGAGTACCCTGGCCTCACTGCTTCCCCTCGCTGTCTTTATGAATGAAAACTTTCTGCACGACGCTTTAAATTTATTGAAGTACCGTTTCTTCTCTAACGCTATGCCAGGTCATTCTCTCATCCTTCACCACGAAGGTTAGGGTTAGGTTAGGATGCGACCCCTCGCAGCTCGTCGGTGGATCCCAGTCTGTTCATCGGATTATGCGCGCTCAAACGCTCTTCAAGCCCAGGTTCGTCCAATGCGCCCCGCGTCATGCTGCATGCGAATGGTAAGCACCACGGACAACATCAAGTAATGAGTGGAAACAGAAACTTACTCCGACACGATATACCCCGGGGAGATACTATTGACGCGGATCTTCTTGGGCGCCAGCTCGCAGGCCAAGGAACGAGTCATCTGGAGCACGGCGGATTTGCTCGAATTGTACGCGGTCAAGTGTTGCGTCTAGAGACAGAAAGTCAGTCGGGCCCGTTTAGTGTTGCGACGAAAGAAGCCTCCTCACCGGATTCGTGATGTGCCCACTGGTCGACGCGCTGAGGACGATACTCCCCGGGATCCCGAGCTTCACCATCTGCCGCCCCGCAGCCTGAGCGGCGAACAAAACCCCGCAGACATTGACCTCGTGGACCTGTTCCAAGGCTCTCCGTCAGTCTAGGAGAAGAATCCGCCATCCAACTTTCCTTCTTGAAATCCTCCGCCGAGTACTCCAAGCAGTCACTCCAGTGCAAAATCCCCGCATTCGCATTGCAAATGTCGATCCTCCCCTCGCGCTCTACAATCCCCTCAACCTCCGCCCACATCACCTTCTGGTCCGTCACGTCCCCCGCGAGGTACTCGAGCCGGCCCTTTAGCCCCTGGTCTGACGCAGGAAGCGCGCTGACGTAGCTCTGCACCTTCTTCCAGTTGCTACTGGGCTCCGCCGGGAGGTCCAGGCAATACACGACCGCGCCCGCCTCAGCGAGCGCGAGCGCCATCTCGAGGCCGATCCCGCGGTGGCCGCCCGTCACGAGCGCGACGCGGTCTTTGAGAGAGGCTGGTCCGCGCGGGGATGGCGCCTTCGAGCGCGGCGGTTACCCCTGCTGCAGGTGAAGCTGGCATGGTGTGCGTAGGTGAGTTGCGCGAGGGACGTCTTTATCTTTACCCAACGGCGGTGCTTCTTCTGACACAGAAGATCCGCGTTGCGCCCCGTGAAAGGTAGGGGCCGGGTCAAACCAAACCGACAGACGCATCCTCATTGGGCTCCTCAATGCGCGTAATCTCCACGCTGACCGCCTCCTCGAATTTTCGGTAATTCGTCCGGACACAAAAGACGCTGGCCAATGCATTCTTCTTAAATCTGCCAGAGAGTGATGTTTCTGTTGATCTGCCGAGCCCTCAACGCTTTGTTGTGATTATTATTTTTTCAACGGGCTGAAGACCACATGTGCGCGCATACTCCGCGCCACCATAGGGCTGTTGACAATTAACTTTTAATTTGGATTCCTCAATTCTCCTTCACGTGGATCTTGCGTTGATCTTCATTTATTGAGTTCAATCAATCGTTTGTCTCGGACAGATAATCAGCCGAAGCGAGGGTCCGTGCCTCATGCGTGGAAGCCACTTAATCCAGGACCGGCGGGTATAATGAGTAATATCTTGAGAAAGGAATTGGCTCGCGGTGAGTTGAACTCGGTTCAGTTGAACCCGAGCCCCGGCTGCCCACGGCGATCACGGCTTACTGACGTTGTCAATGTATGTCAAGGTTTGGCGCGCCCAGCGTGCTTGCCACCAGCCACTCACAACCCACGCACCGCCGAGAACGACACCGGGCGCGACCGGCCACACGTGCTTACCTTCTCACTTCCGTCTAGGATTCAAGTTCGTGCGGTGCCAGTCACATCTGGGTCGGCAAGCGCAATGGGCGTGTTGGCGGTGCAGATATCTGAAAAAAAATCTACATCGGCGGTCATGACGGGATGAACCGACGACTTCCCACCTGCTTCGACAGGTTTATTCTGTTCGAAAGAGTACGTGTTTGGTTTGCGTCCAGGCTCCCTTCACTCTCTTGATCTCGGCGTATGCGACAGGAGCCCCGAAAGAAGCCGTACCGGGTTTTGGGGAGAAAAATTACAGGTGAAGAATTATTCTCATTATCTTGCTGTGGTAGATCCAGACGTGCGGAAATCGACATGCAGAATCGAAATTGTTCAGCGGGTAAATCAATATATGTACATCAGAAATCTAAAGCGCTCAGTCTACTAATGACCTTTCCCGCCGCCATTGGAACTCCCGCTATTTGTGCACCTACCGCTAGAACTGCCGCCGTTCGAACTGCCGCCTTTCGAAGTCCCATTATTCGAACCCTCCGCTCTTCTAATTCAACCCATAGGCTTGTATGATCAGGTCAGCGGCTCTTTCTCCAACTATATACACGGCGGCTTGAGGATGGGCAGAGGGGACAATCGGCTGTTGAATTTATTTCCCGGTGAGATCAGCAAGGCAGCAATAAAATTCCAGCTCACCAGAATCGACAAGTCAGCAACGCGAAGCCCAGAAACTCCTTTGACAACAAGGTCGGGATCGACGACACCGAATGCCGCATTCTTGGGCGACATGCCAGCCGTTCCCGCCGGGTGGAAGATGGTCCCCGCATTGGTTTGGATATATGCTTTCAACTTCTCGTCGTCGGTCGCGGCAGCGAGATCGTCGTACTGGCGGAGCACAAACCCGTCCCATGCCTTGGCGCTTAGGTACGTTCTGGCAGCCTGTATGGCCTGAGCCATAACGGCAAGATCGAAGTCGCTCCCCAGCAGATTGGGATTGATATTGGGTTGGTCGAATGCGTTCGCGGTTTTCAGGGTGACTTCTCCTCCTGTCTTATATTGTCAGTTGCATGCTCGAGTTTCGGAGGTTGTATATGAAACGCACGCGAAGAGGGGGAGGTTACTGCAGTAACTATAGTCATGAAGTTCCCGGTGGCAGGAATCGGCGCGAGTCGGATCCATCCATTCTATCAACCCGCGTGAGCTTGCAGTTATTCAACGTGGAATATGCTCACCGCGAACAGGAGCTCATAATGTGGAGTATTGGGACCAGCAGCTGTATCCGTGGACAGGAAAGACCGGACAATCTGGTTCGATACTCGCAACCATACAAGGTGTGCCACTGGCGAATCAACAAGCGGTCCCATCTGAGTCTGGTTCCAGGTCGCAACGTCCTCAGCAGCGATGGTCCCGTTGCGCGTGATGTTGTCGAACGTCCCCGTGGAGTTGACGAACCACATATTCTCGATCACCGGATGGTCAGATAAATTCCGACCAACCGACGGGTTGTTGACGATGGTTTTTATCCCGACGGCGGACAGGTCCTTTGCATCGCCAATACCCGAGAGAAGTAGGATCTGAGGAGTGCCAATCGAGCCGGCAGACAAGATGACTTCTTTCGAGGCCTGGACGACGGTGCGTGTCCCTGGACGCTGTATCAGCGCAAACCCCGAATCCTGATTGAAAGATTCGCTCACCGGTTTCAGAATGCGCAAACTCAACAGATCGGAACGCCGGTGTTCCTTTATCACTTCCGGTCTGGATAAGTCGCGTTACGCGCGAATTGACAAGCACATGGAGATTGGGCCTCGACATGAAGGTGGGGCCCAGGTACGATGTAGCACCACTGCTGCGTTTCCCACCGTTGATCGTCGCCTGCAGCCAGCCTGTTGGAGAATGAGCGAACAGATACGGCGCACGATAGCGTGCTTACCAACACCAAGAGGGTTCCCGGAATTCATGTCCAGATTGAACGGGAAGGCCTCGGGGTTCTCTTGCGTCGTCGCAATGATCCGCGTGTCGAATTGTCCGTGGCTGAACCCAGGCAAACTAACTGAATTGATGCCCGTGGTACTATGGAGCAACGGGTTGAACTGTCCGGTTGTGTTATGATGGTCTGCCGGTTGCGTCCACTTCTCATTCTGGCACATTCAAAAGGACTGTAAGTATTATTGAATATGTGAACGTGCACATTACTCACCTTTCGGACGTATTGTTGGATATTGGCCCACGACCAGCCGGAATCGCCGCTGATGCTGGCGTAGCGGTCCCAATCCTCGGAGCTACCTCTGGTGTACGCCATATAGTCTGCGAGCGGTTAGTAGAGACACTTTCAGGACAAGTAAATTTACTCACTAACGGAGGTGCACCCGCCCAAGATATGGCCTCGCGCTGTGGAGATGTTATGGTATGCTGAGAGGCCGTGATGGACGACGAACGATAACTTATGCTTCGGCCATTGAAACCCGGCTGAGGAGTTGTGGTATAATTGTAGTCGTACTGAGTGTTGGGATTCAGCAGCGCTGGAAACATCGGGATTATCGAGTCAAGAACATCAACATTTCTGAATCGAAGATTATCAGCAAGTGGATCGTGAACGTTTGAATGCCATACGAAGGCCCAGCCTCGAGTAGGAGGACCGATGTTTGAGGGTTCTCCGAGAGGCGATTTGCAAGAGTACTTCCCGCGGCCCCAGCTATAAGAGAATATTAGCGCATAGCCAGCAAATATTCATGCGGAGAGGAGGACCTCCTACGATGATGAAGTCGAAAGTTGAGGCAGGTATGGGTATGTCTCCGTTATAAAGAGTGGCAATGCATCTTGCGGGGAGCAAAGCTAAGAGAGCGAATGCGCGGGTGGAGGAACGCATAATGATTGGTTTTCCGATTATGAAGGGGCGGAGACCTTGCGAAGAGTCGTTTTGGCATCCTGGTTTTATATCAAACAGGAGTCATTGATCGACGACTGGGATTTTCTTTTTTCAATACTCGGAATGTGTCTTGTAAAACACGCGTCGTCTGAACTTTCTCTCCCTCTATTTTTATCATAGAGCAGGTTAAAATAGCTTACTAGCTCCGTGTCACCACCAAACGTTAACAGCAGATAAATTGCCACAGCTTGTTGAACAGCCGTTGGTATCAACTAAGGGGTTGTCGGATGTAGACGGTCAGCGATGGCGAGCTCCGGAGCAAATGATTCACACAGCGTCGAACTTCCTTCCATCCGCGCGAACTGATATCACACCAGAGCGCAGCGATTTTCATTGACTTTCTCGCATTCATCAAGATTCAACCGTGCGGCGCATCACTCCTGGACACGCGTGGGAAGGCACCTTCCGGTGTCGGACGCTGTGTTCCAATTTCCATTTTAAGACGTTCAGTGCTGATCTTCTCTTTCTCTTAATAAAATTACGGTGTCTGAAGCTTTCAAACTCCGCTTATGGACTTTCGGACCCCCGACTTCGGTGTCCTTTGTTACCTAGCCACGGCTAACTAGCCGCCCGTCAAAATAAAGTCATGGGATCACACCGGGCAAAGGTAGCGTCGGCGTTCTCCTCTCAGTCTCACCCGAAGTAGTGAGGCGCCGCCGCGCTCTTGTCGCATATAAGATCAAGCCACCAACGGGGTGTGATGGCTTCCAAATGTGAATCATTTTGATCATTCACCGAAGCCAAAGAGGCCCGGGCTGATATTCCATTCCATGGGAGTTCGCTCCAAATAGCTCAGATACATGTACTCCCTGTTCCTGAGGGTGGCACGATCATTTTGCCGTTCGTTCGCCCCAGGAGAAATTCTTGTTCTCTTGATGCAGGAGATGAAATTTTAACTCAGTCGAACCTTGAAGGGCTTTTTTCCCCCAAGATCGAGTACAATTTTTCCGCGATGTTTACCGTGCGTCGCATTGGTCGCATTTCTCCTCGAAAATACGCTTCAGCAGCGGCGCCAATCAGGACGATTCGATTTTACTTCTTTAAATGCTGTTGAATCGAGAACGCGGGTCTCGAAACTGCCGATCGGCCGCGATCCTCGTCAATCCGTCATGATGAAGTAAAATTAACTGAAACTGAGAGGCTACCGCACCAGTCGTGCTGGAGGGAAAGCATCACAGGGAACGAAAATATCACACGTAGCAGGTGACTCGGAAGTGTGCCGGGGAAATAATGCTGTAGAAGAACCTCACAAATCATTCATATGGTGGAAGTCTGTCACCCACAATATCAGTATCAAAGCAGTCCCGAGTACGACGAGTATGGCAAAAAAGATTTCCCGCAGGGATAGGACATTGTAGACGGACATTTCCAAGACGCATGCAGCCTAAGGCCGTTCTACGTGTCTAGGAGAGTCTGCCACGCCAAGCTCCTCAAGCTTGGGATAAAGTTTATCGAAGATACAGGTCGCTTTCAAGTTCGTGGTTCGCAGCATTGTCTTTATATATTTTCCCCCCTTTTCCATTAATTACTTCTTTTCACTCCCTGCCCCCATACTCCCACCATACCATTGTCCCGCACCAGATCGGTTGTTCCGTACCACAATAATTCTCATCCGCACATATCATTGTTTCCCTACTTGATCATCTCGTCCTTCCACTAAAGCTTCCTCCTGATACCCAGCACCTAACTTAGGATATCGCTCTAGCTCAATGTAGGCAGGTACGACAACTCATGAAATCAAATCGGATCAAATCAAGCCACCCAAGTACACCCTGCTTAGTCAGGAAGTCCCGACCGTCGCGGCGGCGAAATAGCGGGGAAGCAGCCAAACGGTGATGGAAGTTCTACTATTGCCACGTTTTGTGGAGTCTGTCACCTAGAATACCTGAAGAACGTCCTGTAGTCACCTATATATGAGTCAGGACGTCCGGCAGAGTCTCTGATCCCATCCCCGATGGCCTTGACGCAGTACCCCCTTGACAAGACCTTCCTGGTCGCAGCCTGGCTAGAGGTATTGGCTTGCTTAGCTCAAGCGTGGACGATGAGCTGACTTCACCCCATCTTTAGGCCTTGTCTTATGGTGTGTCTCGAATATTCGTGTGGCTGTGCAGCGTTGATACTAAGCCAGGCTGTTTCTTCGTCGTATTCTTCATCGGCGTCTACATCCATTTTGGCTTTCACAAGGGTCAGAGCCTGCACAACAAGGTACAAGAATTCTGCTATGCGTCCGACCCGTGCCCGCGCTAAATTTCCCCCAGATAATGTTCTGTATTTCGGTCCTGATGTTCATCATTGCGACAATGCATCTCGGTGAGCAGCTCGATTTTCGATGAACCTTCTGGTTTTCATTTAAGCTCGGACAGCCATCAACGTATTCCGGCTTATCCGTGGCTACGTTGACTTCGCAGTGAGTTGAATTTTCCGGTGTGATACACCCTTGCTTAAACTCGACAGTTGGCGCCTGGCGGGCCAGCTGGGTACATAGGAACACTCAACCGTTGTGCGTAGGTTGCGAGATTGTGAACAATTGGCTCAGAACCTACGCCGTAGGGGACCACATGATGAAGGATACACTATATGCGACGCAAAGTATGGTCGGCGACGCCGCGGCGGTGAATACGTGATCGTGTTCAGGCTCAAGAGTCGCTAATGTTGGATCCAGATATACCGGTGCTGGATTCTCTGGAGCAGAGACTATCGGGTTATTGTCATCCCAGCATCGTTGCTCATGATTACGATCGGTCAGCGGCATTATCAATTATTTTAACTGTTTGTCCCTGATCTTCGTTCGAAACACAGGATCGGGGTACTACATTACCGACGTGCTTTATCCGCGAGAAAATCCAGACGCCTCCATTTTCAGCCCTACCCTTCTCAAATTCATCACTCTTTGTAGGAGCCCTTTTTTCGACCTCTGCCGTCCCCGACTAATATTTATATCTTTTACAGTCTATGCCATCGCCGTTACCCAAAACATCATTACTACAGGCCTAATGTCATGGCGCCTCTGGCAGGGCGAGCGTCGAATCGGGGGCCACCGCTTGGGCGAGAGCACCCTCATGCCCATACTGCGCATTCTCATAGAAAGTGCGGCGCTTTACCTCTTTGTCGAGATTCTCCTTTTGGCTACGTACGCTGTCAACTACAACGTACAGTACATCATCCTCGAAAGCGTCACGCCTATAGCTGTGAGTTCTCGGGCCAAACTCAACATGTTTCCGAACCCTCATTTTTTTCCAGGGCCTGACCTTCAGCCTGATTACGATCCGCATTAACCTGCGTTCCCAAAAGAAGATCGCCAACATGACAACCGTAACTGACGGGTCTAATGTTCAAACGATTGGCAGTATCCCGATGCGCCGCATCGTTATCGGGCGTCAAGTTGAGCAAATCGACGACCTTGAGACCAGGTATGCGAAGGAGACGCTCAACGCACCGGAGCCGTGAGGGCGAATTCAGATTTTATTATGCCACTATGTCGTTTACTTGGATCTGAGTATTTGCCGTTTATTTATGGGGATTTAATTCCTGGAGCGTGATTCTGGTTTATGCGTCCACGGCGTCCGCTTTACTTGGGTTGAAATGTTCAACGACGGAGTTCTCCGTGGAACAATATAATGGGTTTTGCCGAGATAACGCGGATGTGGGTTCCCCGTGAGCTTCAGAACCCTCGTGCAAAAGCAGCTGACGTTGGGAGCTTCAGAATTCCGATGTTCAAATCACCCTTCTCGTGCGTGGGAAAGTACCGGATCATTCCCATGACAGTCGGCAAAGGGGAACGCAGGAGCAAACATGGCCCCACACAGGCCATTTCACTTCGTGACCGCGACCAAGGCGTCGTGGCATTGTCGTCCGACGCTTGCCCCCCCCCACCCGCACAGGATTGATACTGCTGCGGCATGTCTCCTTCCCATACTATCTCGACGGCCAGCAAACGTTCAGGCATGGCAGGCAGAGAAGTCGCTCCAAAAGATGATCATTCCAAGGACAGGAATCCATGGTACGGAGAAAAAGTATATTTGTCCCCACTCCTCTCGAAACAGCTCTAACATTCCTCCTAGACCTGATGATCATCAGCCACATGTTCCGCACTACACCCACATTTAACGACATTGTCCATTAACATTAATTACACCGACTTCTCCCCACCAAACCCAATCCATCGATGGTGCTCACCCCCAACCCCCGCATCCTCTACGCTAAAATTCCCGCGGAAACCTTCCTCGTCGCGGGGGAGCATATCGTGTATGACGCGACCCCCACGATCGACCTCGATCAAGACCTCAAGGGCGGGTTTTTGACCAAGACGCTGCTGCTCAGGTTCGTATCGCATCCTTTTCTTCTGGAAAGGGTGTATCCCTGACCAGCGATATGCAGCCCGGAACCATATATGCGCGAGCGCATGAGGGATCCGTCGATCCTCAGCTACTCGACCCCGATGAAGGTCGGCCAGCCGTGCGTCGATTCGTTCATCTCTTCTTCTTCGCATCACACGCTAACTGCGAGGTATTGTACGTACACAGAGTCGTCGGCACTGGCCTCGTCATCGTGTTGCGGTCCGAGAAAGAGGGTGTCAAGGCGGGCGACTACATGCTCGGCTACACCCCATGGGAGGCGTACACGGTGCAGCCCTACGTCGATGGTAGGTGTCGCGTCGCCCATATTCCAGTATTCCTCGTCGTGTGTCTGATTTTCGCATCCAGCCCGCGTCGACTTCAAGGGCTTCCCGTCGTACACGTTCGACATGGACTCGCTCGTGCTGCAGCCCGTCCCGAACCCCAGTGGCGCCTTCCCGTGGCGCAGCTTCTGCAGCTGCCTCGGTGTACCGGGGTTCACCGCCTTTGTTGCGCTCGACAAGTTCGCGGACGCTAAGCCCGTGAGTTATTCCTCCACATTGGGTGACTTGAAGCTGACGCTGATCAGGGTGAGACGATCTACGTGTCCTCCGGCGCGTCTGGGGTCGGAAGGTACGCATCAACTTGATTTCGTGCGCGCTGCTCTAACCACGAGTCGCCTCCAGCATGGTCATCCAGCTCGCCAAGATCAAAGGGTACGTCTCGCCCAAGCATCCTTTTTCTCAATTAACCCCGTCTACCCTTCAGGCTCAAAGTCATCGCCTCAGCCAGCACGGACAAAAAGGTCGAGTACATGCGCAGCATCGGCGCGGACGCCGCGTTCAACTACAAGACGTCGTCCGTCCAGGACGAGCTCAAGGCGCACGGCCCGATCGATATCTACTATGACAACGTGGGCGGCGAGCAGCTCGAGGTGGCGATAGACAACATGAATATGAACGGGCGCGTCATCGTGCGTATCCCCCTCCCCGTCGTTCTTTTGTCGCAACGAGGATCTCACGCAAATCTGTATGTAGGTTTGTGGCGCGATCTCGGAGTACAACATCCCGCGCGAGGAGCGGTACGGGATCAAGGTCGGCCCTCTCCCGTTTTCCCGCTGTATTCAAATTCTGACCCCCGGTGCGCACACAGAACATGGGCCGCCTCTTCCGCCTCCGCCTGCGCCTCCAAGGCTTCATCATTACGGACCACCTCGCGGAGATGTCGCGCTTCCTCGCGGAGATCCCGCCACTGCTCGCGCAGGGCAAGCTCAAGAGTGAGGAGCACGTCTTCTCCGGGCTCGAGAACGGTGTGGCGGCGTTCCTCTCGCTGTTCGATGGGAGCGCCAAGGGGAAGCCGGTGATTGTTGTCGACCCGGAGTATGCGTCGTGAGCGTGTTGGCAGTGTTTTGGTCCTGAATTTGGGCTGTAAATGCACGAACAAGGTGTCCATTTAGTTAGTTGGTTGTTTATTATCTCGCTCTGTTCTCTGTTCTCTGAAATTTTTGACCTCGTCCCAAATTCTCCAAGATATGTCCGTGTTGGGACGTATGAAAAATTGGTTCGCCTCGAGATCCACATCTGCAACTCAACACACGTATCATGAGTGCTATACTCCTTGCCACTTCCGCCGGTTTGTTTCCAAGTCGGAGGTCTCCGTTGGGATCTTAGGTTCACGCACGCAGTACCTATCTGTGATACGTCTGAAGACACAGATTCCAGCCAAGCTTCTCCAACTGAGCATCACGGATGGTCTCCTTCCTCTTGGCTGGACACAATAAAAATACCAATTGCAAGCAGAAACCTTCCGTCACGAACTGCGCCGGCGACGCAGCTTGGAGAAGTATGATGATCATTCCGGTGGCAAAGGACGTCCAGGTACGCATACATTTAGGGGCGGATTCTAAATCGATCCCGAGGCGATTATGCGACGTTTCCGAGGTGACTGCCTTTCGGTGACTCTCCCAGCATCAAACAAATCAGAATCGCCTCTCAGAATCGTCGCGCCCAGAATCATTACTCTGACTGCACCCAATGGGCTGCATTCTTGGCTGTTCAACTGCGCCCACGTCTCTCCATACGCACCCCAATTCTATTCTATTCAAGGCTACGACGGTGGCTATCTCTGCCGTTGAGTCCCTAATCTCTTCTCTCGTTCCTGACCACCGCCGGGTTCTGGGGTTTTACGTCTCCAACGGGATGTCTGCTCCCACTCACGTTACTTCCTCCGACATGCCATGCTATCTGTAACGATTTGATCGCCTTGAGTCTTGACACGCGGCATTCCGGTATCTCCGTCGTGCTCGGCCGCGGTCTCGACTACCCTTACTGCGTGCGACGCTGTCAATAATTTGAATAAACACACGCCTGGCACGCATGCAGTGTGTCGTGGCGGACAGGCCTGGACGCCGTTACTCAAGCGCGCGCACCCGCCAAGGCCTGCCCGTGATGCGAGCGCTGTTCGGGCCCGTCTGGACAATGGTGCCCATTATATACCTACCTTCATTGAAGTTACTAAGGTGCACGCATATTCATCGCTGACAGGCCAGCTCCCGGTTATGATACCCCACCCTGCGGCTGCGCCCATCGCGACAGCGCCGCCAGCCGGTATCGTGCCACGCATATTCTCCCCGCTATGAACCCTTTACTTCGAACATCCCCTACCTTTCCTCCCCCGCATCCAGCGACACCGTCTTTCGTGCCCTATACCCCTTCTGCTTCTACCTAATATCCCACTGCTTCTGTTATAAATTTACGAAGCTGGAATATGAATGGTGGTTTTCTTTTCTATATGAGTTTCTGTGAGACCCGAGATGAATTTATAAAATACGACTTCAATTTCTTTCAAGAAACTCATCTTTGGAAGCCTCTCATGACTGTGAAGATGTGAGTACTCGACAAGAGTGAGTGAGTAAGTTGAAGTCGAAGTTATCAAAGGGAGACATACCGAGGTTCAACTATGTGTTAAAGAGACCGGTGCGAGTTGATGATAGAATTTGAGTGATAGATAGTAACTATTAGTAAGTAGTCACCCGACTCACCATTTGTCGAAATTTTACACGCGGTGGCTGGTCCAAGTTGAGATTAGTAGTCTCGCCTTCGAATTAAGTCTGTGTAAACTACGGAGGGTTGAAGAAGGTACAGGTATACTATACTTGCCGCCCGAAACGACTGTCAAGTCACTACTAGATAACAACCGAGTCGGTGCATAATGAACTAACGCAAATAAAGCTTACCTCGCAGAGTCAATAGACGTGCACCAAGTTCCACAAGTAGTCCTACATCAGTATACTGTACAACGTACTGTATAAAGAGAGTTAGCTGATGAACGTTGAGCATTTTCAACTCGAAACCAAAGCCAGAGGCCTCGAAACGAAAGTCAAGTTCAGCTAGAGAAGACTCGATTTAGTACACGTTGAAGGACGTAGCGCGTATAGGATACGGACATAACTCGTAAGCCATGAGTCTTTAATTTGCGTTCCGAGTTCTCGAGATCAACGTCAGTAAATGTTAGTGCGTGGAACACATTCAAACTCACCTTAGGGAAGGACGGCCAGTAAAGCACGCCGAAATTGCTAGATGAGTACAAGGGTCAGAACTCGAGAATGAAAGTTAGTACAAAGTAAGGGAGTGAAGTCGACACACTTCATATTCATTGCACCAAATTCTTCCAGCACCCTGAGTTGAGGATAGGCCCGATGTCGAATGGAGTCTTATTGACCAGAGAAGATTTAAGTTTCCCTTGTAAGGGATGGTCCAAGGATTGTCACCGGTCACGGAGAGGTTCCTCGAGTCGAGTCGCGGGCGCTACTGGCTACCCTAGGATCATTGACTGAGTAAGGAGACTCAAATCCGGCGTAGTATCCGTTCGAACGCGCCGAGAAAGGCCGAATACGGGGGAAAATGCACGCCAAGTCCCAAACCAAAGTGAAAAAAGATCACCGCATCCGAGGAGTCCATTGAAAACATAATAAAACCTGAACGAAGTCATAGTAGTACGACTCAACAAGAGAAGTCAGGACGCACGAAGGAAAGTGATACACCTCTGTTTTCAAATACAAGACAATTCCCGAGTTTTGCAAGGAGGGGAGACTCTTAAGGAATCAATCAGATAAAATCCGCAGTATATTCGGTCATATTGAAAGGAAAGTCCTCGAGGCAAGTACACTTGAGGTGAGACTTGAAGCTAGAAACTTGCGATTGACACCTCCATCCCAGGTCCAGTAGTAAGAGTCGAAAAACAGTTGAAATCGAAAGAGGTCGCCATAAGGAAACGCTGGGTATCGCCCACCGAAATCCCGACCCGCGGGCAACGAATCCGAAGTTGGGCTTGAGTAGGGCCGCAAAGATACCAGCCTCCAGGTCCGAGTCAGCCTTTGAAGAAGCAGCCGGCAAATAGTTTCGTTTGAAGAACAAGAGTTGCCAGAGGTTGTATGGATGCAGATATAGGCCAAGGAGTGAGCCCTACTGCCCTAGGAACTTCAAGAGGGTCAGCGGCAGGGACGATGACGATAGGGGAAGAGAGTAGGAGCCAGCACGGCATCAGATCACGTGATGGTCGGCATCTCGGCATGGGACAGCCAAACCGACTTGGAAGACGAGGTGATGGGTCCAAGTCAGCGCGAGGGGCAAGCTAAAGCTAAATCCTTTGCTTTCATGGGTTTTGACGTATTTTTTTTTTTACAAGGATTTTTGGCCGCCGGCAGGCACGTCACGGTCCCGCTCTTGGATTTAATCGTAAAACCCAGCTCGCCGACGTTGTTGAGGCCACCGCCTTGTGGCTGGGGCACCGCCATAACGCCGGGAATATATATTGCGCCGCGAGCGGGCCAAATTGCGCTGCCGGTATGGATTTCAGTCTGCTTCGTATTTCCGCATCTGACGGCGTCGCAGATTCTTGCGATGACAGTATTTCTCATTGAATAAACAAGTACTTGTCGGATTGTACTCTATTGTTGAACGTATCCAAAACTGTACGATCTAAATTGTGCACAACGTGGTCGCTTGTGCTTCTGTCGGTTGTGCAAAACAAAGGTGGAAAGGCCAGAGCATGCACTATTGGAATGTCCTGAGATCTCAACATTGTGCAGCACCTTGTCGACAGATTATTCCGAACTGTGCCTACGTTGCAGAGAGGGAAATGGCTGACGTAGACAACGTCGAGTTCCTAAAAGCCATTATCCTAGAGCGCCAAAAAATTGTACTTCATGTACATGATGTCCTTAAAGTATCCTAGTAACGCCCTTGTATCGTGCAAGTTGACCACATTCCTGGTTTAAATGTATGTTTTTCTCTGCTATCTATTAGGTCGAACCGTGATGCATGGGGACACCCGTGGGATCTTCAAGTCCGCCTTAGATGGGGGAAGAAAGTCCAGCGCGATGGTGTAATTTCACTTGCTCGTCCTCCCAGAAAATTCCTGGACACCGGGGTTCATTAGTCGGACCGTGCCGTGTAATAGTACCTACCTACCCTGAGGAATGATCATCGTGCAAAGCACTTTGAATAATGTAGTTGATTTGCGGGTCGGGAGGAATTGCTATGTCAACGACGTAGAACTGGCCCGGAGCAAATCTGTCAGTGGCGGGACAGAACTTGAAGGATGCATCATTCATAATCTCTGAGTCCGAAGCACGTCGGGCGTGGGTGCGCAGGGAACATTGAACGGATAGGACAAGGCAGGCGCTCGGGATGTCGGTAGCAGAGACGCTGCGCGCGGCGATGCGTACTTATTGCACCGGTGGTGCTGTCGGCGGCGTTCCGAGGCACGATAGCATCACGGCCGCGGCTGCGGCACCGGCTGCCGCAGCGGAGGCAATCAACCCGGATCCCGGCTCGGGCAAACAACTCTTTGGATTCCGGGTGAAAAATGCCTTGTTAAACGCATAGAGAACCAAATACATGCACATTATCGGATACGTTTACATGAGGGGTCGGCGCGCATCTCACCACCCATGCTCGAGCCCCTGCACCACCTCATCTGTCTCGAGCGTCGTAAAATGCCCAGACTTAATAAACGTGACTCGCGCATCTGGGAAGCATTTACGCGCGCCGAGATCTTCCCAGCCCGGGCCAGCTTCGATGGACGGCACGACGCCATTATCCGCCACAAATACCGTCACTGGAGCCTGCACCTGCCGCAGCCATGCCTCAAAGCGCGCCGTCCGCCCTGTCCCATCGTCCGGCAAATCCAACACGAAGCGAACAATCATGGTCAAGATCTTGACGAACACTTGGTGATACGCGCGGATGGAGTCGGGAACAGGCAATCCGGCGAGCACGTTCTGCAGCTGTTCCTGGATAACCTGTCGTGTAGGGGATGGGTCGCGGCCGTACAGGTCGAACAGCTGATCGAACGCGGCGGAAATGAGCGTCTGGCTGGGCGCATGAGCCGCGACTGTGTCCATGTCTAAGGGCAGCAGCTCCGGCAAGGAAAACAACGTCGGGAAATGGTCGATCATCGCGAGCTGCACGCAGTGGTCCCCGTTCCTCTCGAAATGCAGCGCAAGTTGGGCGGCGATGAGGCTGATTCCGGAGAATGCAGCCAGACGATATGGGCCAACAGGCCGCCGGGCCTTGATCTGTTGGAAATAAAACAGCGTCATTGCCTCCAGCGAGTCGAGAGGGGTTTCAGGCGTAGTCTGGATAGCCCACAGGGGAGAGTTGAACCGTTCCTGGAGGGGGATCAGCGCGACTATGTTCCCGCTCGTGCCGTGAATCACGATCAACGGATTGCCCTCCCCCTCCACCAGAGGCACTACCGTCTCTCCTGGTTGATTCAGCGCGCTCCAGTTAAACCGACCCTTGTTGACGCCGCCGCCGTTCTGATCACTCGCCATCGTCTGTTCCGAAAGCTCGATCTTCTGCCAGACGTCGGCGAGACTCAAATCGGACAACAGCTGGACCTGTGTGATACTCAGATACGGCTTGAGCATGAACGCGAGGCGCCCGGCAGAAAGCGAGTCGAGGCCGTAGGAAGTGAACGGAACGTCCGCATCAAACTCGTTCGGATCCACATACAACACCTGCACCGCCATTTGACGGACGATATCGAGCACCGACGACTTGGACGCTCCGGAGAGACCCTCAACGCTGGCGTCGGGTCCTTTCAAAAAGTGGCCGTACATCCGCGAATCACCGAGCTGTTGTCGAAGCCCTTCCCAATCGACATCGGGGAGATAAATTCTGTTGTTCGAGGTGGTGGCGTGGTTCAACTCGAGAATAGCATCCTCGATGCAATCGCAGAGATCTGTGTGGGTTTCGTCAAGATGAGCTCCTGCAAGATTGTATTACTTACGCCTGGATGTAACCCCCCACGCCGTCCACATCTTGAACCGCGAATCGCTCGTAAGATTCTTCTGATCGATCAAAAAATTGCTGTCCAGAATCGCCGGCGCGACGATGGAAATCGCGTTCGGATATGTTTGTATCAGCGCGTCAACAGCAGTGTTGGCTCTGGCAAAAGTAGATCAGTGATTCAACCGAATGGGGGGATGAAAAAGTATATCCACGAACCCAGCATAGTTCGTTTGCCCTGGACTGCCGAACAAACCCGTCACCGACGAGAGTGCGACGAGGAAATCCAGCGACGATATCGTTACTGCTTCATCCAACGCTTTCATCGCGCCCGTCTTACCCGCGAACGGGACATAGAACGTGTCTGCGGTGTGCAACACAAAAGCGCGATCTGAAAAAATGACCGCCAGCAACATGCATCCAGCGAGGGGCGGGTGTATGTCTTGCACCAATGCGGCGGTGGCGGAGGACGACGCCGCATCGCACGCCTCCAGCCGAAGGCTGAGTTCTGGGCGCGTTCGCAGATACGTGAGAAGCCGGACGGCCGCCGTGTTTTTGTCACGCGCCAAAGACTCCTCGCCGGATCGCGATGTTAAGATGATGTGCCGTGCACCGCTCTGTGGTCGTTCAACACGGGAAGAATATCGTAAGAGAAATTAATACGGACTTGGTACATCCACCATGCGATGGTGAGACCCAGCGAGCCGACGCCCCCGATCAACAAATATGAGCGATCAGACTTGAAGACGGGGGTCCGGAGCACAAGACGCGACGAGCAGGTAAGGGCCAGATATGCGTCTGGAGTCGGGGACGCCAGACCCAGATCCACGATAGTGGTTACATCGAGATGATGGAGCGCAGAAAGCACGTCGGTAACCACCCACGGATTCCTCCGCATCTCACGAGCGAGGGCGGGACCATTCCACCACATGACCGATGCGCCGGGGTTCATCGCGCTCTCCACCACCTGGATATCCTCCGCCGATGAGTAGCCCGAGAAAATGACATCGCTGCCCTGGATGGTTGAGAGCGGGATGTCGATCGACTCGCCAGCGAATATCTCCAGATCCGATCCCAGTCGCGAGAGGAGCGCAGCCAAGCATCGACCGATTTGTTCAGCCGCATTGGTCACGAGGAATTTCCGCCCGCGCAATCTGTCGGGAGTGCGAAGATATTCTGGACCAAGGGTAAGGGCTAGAATGACCAGCGGCACCGCGCAGACGGCGAATTGGTCGGCTGCGCCATCCGGAGTAGCGACAATCTGCGCTTCATGTACGACGAAGTGGTTGGAAATCAGGTCGGAATCGACCACCCCCACCACGAGGCTCTCCGGGGTCCAGGAAGTCGCTCCTGGGTCCGAAATAACACCAGAAAAGCCCTGCAAACACCCGAGAGTGAAGGACAGGTTGGTGACGCGCACAAGGACGCTGCGATCGGGCACCGAGGGAGAGGATTCAACGAGGATTGTCCCAGACTTCAGCCGCCAATATTGCTCAGGGTCAAGATCGCGCGGAGCCGCTTTGGCGCTGCAACGGACCAGGCGAGGAACGCATGCACGGCCATCCGCGTTAATGAGAGTCTCTTCTTCGACGTCGGGATTCGCTGCGAGGTCGCCAATGATAGAGAGTCGCGTCGTTGGAGGCCAGATAGGATCGAAAAGAACGAGAAAGACCGCCGTGGAGTGCATTTCCCGTCTTAACGACCGCGCAAAGCCCAGAGCTGCCCCATCCTCAACGCCAGAGGTGGCACTGATCCAAAGAGTCGGACCGTCGTACTGGTGGATGAGCTGCTGATGTAGGAGTACATCGTCCAGAGCGAACTCGATAACCGTGGGAAATTCCGTGCCCGGTGAGTTCCAGGGTAGTGTTGGCCACGACGATTTCTGGGCAGCTAGGACGAAGGCGGTG
This sequence comes from Mycena galericulata, assembly GCA_029289565.1. Classification (NCBI taxonomy): domain Eukaryota; kingdom Fungi; phylum Basidiomycota; class Agaricomycetes; order Agaricales; family Mycenaceae; genus Mycena; species Mycena galericulata. The sequence goes on from JARKIA010000236.1 coordinate 232,471, forward strand.
GCATCCGCAGCCGTGCATGGGTGAAGTTCGACACCTAAAAAATTCGCATGCAGTGACGCGTGGTGCCAGAGTGATCCGCATTGGAGGGATGATGAATCCGTCTCGGCAATCTGTCGCACAACAACATACCCCCCTGGATGCAAGCAACGATGCAGACTTTCCATGAACTCGGCGGGGTCCCCGGGGCGAGATGTGGCAGCAATATTGAGAGCAACGATAACGTCGAACATCGACTTCTGATCTGGGAGGGGAACATCTGGATCGAAGGTGATTCTGCGAACGTTCTCCGGTGAAACGCCAGAGCCGCCCTTGATTGTTCCCACGGTATAGTCGACTAGTGCGCCGTCGGAGGTTTTGTAGAATCCAGCGTCGACGTCGGCATGCCCTATACAAAAAATTAACAATGGCCGATGGGTTACCACTGTATATATAATACCGAAATTCAGGATCAGAACGCGAACAATCTGTTTGCGGTCTACTTCGACGATTGTCCGCAACATCTTGTGAAAAATGCTGAGAGAAGCGCCGATGTCTTGTGCGGCAGCAATCTGAATCCGACCATTAGTTTTAAGTCCGGGATAACGGAAAATATTTCACCGATGAGAAGGCATCGAAATTTCCACGATGCCGTTGATTTGCCTTCGCTTGGTACACAAGTTTGAAGTGCGTTTCTGCGCGGAGCGGTGCACTGATTTGATGGAGTGCCACGCGTAGTCCTTTGAGTGTGCAGAGTCTGGAGCCATTTGGATCGGTTATGGATAAATCCCACGTGGTCGATTCTAGATGTATTTGTGGGTAACTTTTGAACAAGGGCATAAATTTGAACGTACCTGGCTCCCACTCGCGCAATTGGGCATGGGCGTAAAGGGTCGACGGAAGATTCTCGTGATTGAAAGACCTATGGAGTATGACCATCTGAACGGAGGCCGGCAGATAGTAGACAGATTGATCCAAGTTTCTGGTGAAAACAGGATGCACGAGAGCGTGGAGGCACGAGTCGAGCACTATGGGGTTGAAATGGTAACTACCCTCACTGAGTATATGCGCAATTAATGAACGGCCATGGTGTAACGGAATGGACGCACTCTGCAATATCCTCGACAGACGCGCGTATTCTTAATAGTCCTTCCGAATCGGAGAGATAACAACCAGTAACCCGTTGGTAGGCTTTCCCGAACTGCGCAAAGTAAACCATCTTTTCATAAAACCCTGAAGCCGTCCTTCAATGAAAAATAATTCGACGACTAAGAGCAGGAGCACCTTCCATATCCAACTTCGTGCAGCGGCGTCGAATGGCGTCAATATCCAAATCATCCGCAACGCTGCTGCTCGGAATCGTTGGAGACATGTAACCATGCGCATGGAGTCGCGTGGGTTGAATCTACGAAATGGACATCAACTGCGAACGACGGTTTCATCGGAAACATACTCACCCCGGGCGTCATATTATTCGCCTCAGAGCCGGATTTCCACGACCGGACACTCCAATGATGCCCATCTTGAAGAACCTGCGCCCGCAGGATACGTTCCTGGAAAAGAGGCATGATGCTGTCGAATTGAACATTCCACAGATATTTGGCGCCAAATTCAAAAGCCTGAGAAGAATCCGTGAGATACATATCAAGTGTGATGTTAATAGGCACGTACCATTTCGATGAATCCCGCCGCAGGCATGATGGCTTCGTTCCGGATAACATGCTGGGCAAGCGCGGGATGCGTCAGAGAGTTCAATCCAATCCGGAGCCCGTTCAGTGGCCCTTGTCGCTTCTCTCCCTCGTCGGACATGTCAGGAAGGTACGCGATGGGCTTCCGAGCGAAGGGATAAGGAGGAAGGGGTATCTTGGCGGCCGCATCCCAGTGGGGAACGAGCGTCGAGAAATTCGTGCCATTGTATCCTTCGACGACGAGGCCCCCGATCGCAGACAGGAAAGTCTGCACCTCGTCGAATTCCTCGCTCACTTTAACGCGTTTGAGTGGAGAAATCACCGAAAGTGACGCGTCCACGGTTTGGATGTAGCTGCCCAGCGTGGGATGCGGGGAGATCTCCAGGAAGGAGGCGTTTGGGATGTCCGCCACCAGTGCGTCCATCGCCTGCGAGAATAGCACGGGCAGCCGAGTGTTGGACCAGAAGTATTCTGCCGAGAACTGATCTTGCCATGCCTCGCCGGTCAGCGCAGAATAAGTGCGAGTGCGAGGGCGAAGTAGTCCGTGATCTCCGGTGAAGACAGCCCCCACAGCATCCTGGTACTGCGCTCTACACCCCTCCATCAAACTCGAATGAACAGGAACATTCGTGCGCAACTTGCGCGCAAAGATGCCCCGCTCAGTGGCCAAAGCAACAGATTCGTCGATGAGGGTTGTGGTCCCTGCGAGGGTGACAGCGTCCCGAGCATTATGACAAGCGACTTCGAGCACCCCAGAGTCGCTTCTCTTCAATACCACATCGATCAGAGCCTGTGCATCAGACGCACTGCACGAGATAGCCGCCATTGACCCATCCCCCTCGACATACGACATGGCGATACCCCGGGAAATAGCGAGCTGCAACGCAACCGTTTGCGAGGCCGCACCGGAAGCGTACAATATGGCAGTTTCCCCAGCCGAGTGCCCGATGACGACGTCGGGGACTATCCCAACTGCCGCAAAGAGGTCACAGAGCGCCATCTGTAGCATAGCAAGCGCCGGAAGCGTGATCGAGATGGGCCATATCTCAGGCAACTGCGTGGTGGGGCAATCGATCTCGGCGAAGAGACCAGTCTGTTCGATGATTGACGCGCCAGTGTATTCCGCATAGATCCGATCCATGCGTAGGATGCTCTCCCGGAAGGGGGTGTAATATTTGAAGAGCTGGCGGCCCACTGTGTATGGGCGTGAGGAGCTTGTAAATAAATAACGAAAGAGAGTTTACTTTGCATATGTTGAGGTCCTTGACCGGGGAAAACGAACACGAGCGGCTTCTTCTTGCGAGAGGAGTGCCGCGGGGCGGGGAACGTCGTCGGGCCCTGGCCCGGGAGGTATACCGCAGCCGAGCGCCAGGTCATCTGCCGCGAACGTCTGCCGTAAATCACCGAAAGCGCGCGAAGAGTCTTGGGATCTGAGGGAGATATGGCTGTCACCAGGGTGTCGCCAATCTCAGACGCGCTCCGAGGCGAGAGGCCGGCAGTGACGAGGAGAATCGGAAAATGCGCGGGTACATGGAGCTGCTCGGACATCGGAAAGGCTGGGGGGCCCTCCAACACCGCATGCCCGTTGACGCCGCCGATCCCAGAACTTGACATGGATATCAGAGCCTTGCCCGAGGGATGACGCGCCTTCAACGAGGTGGTTTCGACGGGGACCTTCAAATCATACTCCTCCCATCGGATAGCGGGATTGAGTGTTTGGATATTTACAGTGGGCGGGATGGTTCTAAAGCGGAACATCGAGCACACTTTGGAGAGGGAGGCGAGGAATGACATGATTTCCAAGTGGCTTCAAACGATTGATAAGTAATCGACGCTCATGCACTGGGGAGAAGAAGTACGAACCCGATATTGCCCTTGACACTCCCAACCAACAATTGCCCCTCCCTTCGAAACTCGGTCCCGACCCAGTTGGCCTCGACGGGATCACCGACAGCGGTTCCTATACGAATGAATTTTGGCTCGCATTTCTTTTTGATTCGCCCACTAACCTGTAGCGTGTAACTCCATGTAGTCGACCTCTTGTGGCAGTCGTCCAGTCCCCGCGTAGGCCCGACGCATCGCGTCCATCTGCGCTTCAGCTACAGGCGCGCTAACGGGGGCAGCCGAACCGGCAGGAATTGATTCCAGTGCCAAGAATCTTCCGGGAATCAGTCACCTCTGGGTAAGAGCAACACGCTCAGCATACATACCGAAGCATAGATGTAATCTCCGTCACGGATGGCGTCTTCCAATGGTTTGAGAACGACGGCTCCGACTCCTTCACCGCGAGAAAATCTGCAAGCACAGCACATGATTACGTTACTTTAGCCGCGACATGATCAAATCACGAACCCATTGGCAGAGGCGTCAAATGGTTTGCACTTTCCATCGGGAGCCAACACAGATCCTTGACTGTACTGAACAAAATCGATGAACCTAATTAGAAGCATTGATCAGTTCAAGATGGACTCGATAGAAGAAAAAAAAACTTTCCGGTGGTTCAACTGACAGCCGCCAACGACAGCAGATTCACAGTCGCCAGCTCTAATGGCCTGAACAGCCAGGTGCAACGCTGTCATGGTGGAACTACACGCCGTGTCCACGGGAATCGAAGGCCCGAGGAGGTCGAGATGGAATGACACTTTGTTGGCCACCATGTACGGATAACCCGCGAAGGAACCACGCGGGTCGTACACGTCCTGTCTGAGTTTAATTGCCAAAAACCGCATGCGAAAGAGAGGTGAACTTACCGCGCGCGCCATGCTGAGCGTGTCAATCGCAACCGCAGACATATACGCACCGACATTGCGTCCGCGATAATCGATTCCCGAGTCGAGCAGTGCAAGGAAAGTGGTTTCGATGAGTTTCCGAGTGCCGAGTGCCATTGCCTTCGCGTCCTTTGCGGTGATACCAAACTCCGCCGGATCGAAGAGGTGAATATCCTTGAGGAAAGTTCCGACCGTGGTGATACTTTGGCCCAAGTTTCGCCCTGAATACCTGATCTGGTGTTACGCTGACGTGAACTCAAGAGGGATGAAACCACGAACAAATCTGCCCCCAAACGGTCGGAGGGGAATTCTTGATATGCTTGCTTCTTGCTCAAGAGAAAGTCGAAAAAGGTATCGTGGCTTAGATTGCTCTGTGCAGAATGGCCGCTTGGGACTTCGACGGCGATGCCGACCTGAGAGAGGGGTCAACGCGAGACTAACGAGGAAGGGTTTTTACTCACGATTGCGATGGGTTTCTGGAGATTGTCCATGGTGAGCATCCTCTCAAACCTTGCTCGCAGAGTTGTTAAGTACTGGTAGATAACGGAAGTGAGATGAGCGTCGTTCCAGAAACCAGCTGATCCCTGATGCCCGGATGGTTATATCCCACGACAGTGAGAATAGCGCAGAAGGCATGTACCGAGGCGGGCTTGAGTCTATCAGAGCATCATGTGTGGCAGTCGTGCGGGACGATGTTTTTGGGATATACCATGAGAACGGGAAGCACCTTTCTAAAGATGAAAATGTATTGTTCTCGACGCCCGGCGATAGGAACACGGATATTCTTGCCTGAAATCGCGATATGCATCATGTATATGGATTCGTTGAGTAACTCGATCCGCGCGGCGGGGTAGGAAGACGGATGAGATTTCCCCTCATTTGAGCTTGACGTGAGCCTAAAGAAGTATGCGATTTGAGGTGGACAGCCACTATATATGTACGCTGTGATTGGACACGAGCCTTCAATAGTGACACCCCCAGAATCCAAAGAGTAACGGGGAAGACAGCTGTCGCTTGAGGACATCTATTGGAGTACTATAGGAGTACTCCTAGAGACATCTGGGCGGCGTTCTTGCCAGACAGAAAGGCTGGAGAGTCTCAACAGCAGATCCTGCGATCTCGGCACAAGAGATCGGGACCGAGCGATGTAGGAAGAGAAGTGATCGAATGCTGAGCCAAACATGGACAAGTTGATCATCACAGCCATTCGTTTGTTTTTAGTGACGATGTACAGTGATACCAGAAATCTGACGACCCCGGTGAGACAAGACGGGAATATCTGATTGTTTTCGGCAGTTCTAGTGCTACTGTTGAGAAGACACGGGGTGGGGTCTTCAGCGATCAGAAAGCTGACACCGCGGATGGCCGGGCAACCTGCATGAGGTCCTGTTACAAGTCCCGCGATGTGCGACAAATTAGAATTAGTTTGTGGGAAATACAAAGGAAAGCAGCTCGCCGACGACCAGTTGGGCATCACCAACCCCCGGGGAAACTTTTTATGCCCGGTTTGGTTCGGCATGCCGGATGCGAATGCCAAGGCTATGCAATGCTCGACGAGTCGAGTATCGCCTTTGCAAGGCGCTCGGAAGCCTGCTATTGCTGTTTCATGGCACTTGCCAGCTCGTTAATTCCTGAAGAGGCTTCTTCAGTCGGTTGCTGGCATGGCAGTCTCATACAGGGATGCACATGAGCTCATATACTTAAATCATTTGAGATGCTTTTTACTCGGAAATCCGACATACTCGTTCGGATCCACAGTACGCCCAGGTCCCTCATTAGGTCTATTGAATAAAGTTGATTGATTAGTCGCAAGTTAATATCAAGCGGAGAAAGTGAGAGTTACCGCAATTTGTTAGGGTGATTTTGTGCATCACACTCCGTCAAATGGGAAATACTCCGCCTTCCCTTTGCTATCCCTGAATTATTTTCTATCCTGAAATCCAACTCCCTTTGTTGCCTCATCACCCACGTGATGTCAACGCGGTGAGGAGACGGTGCAAGCAGGGGTAAACAATCACCTCTTAACGCAGATTTCAAGAAAAAAACAGGGAGACAAATGTAGCCATGATTCTCAGTGAAAATCCTCTCAACTTCGACTGCACGTCCGAAGCGCTGGAAATTCTGTAAGGATGAACAGCGTACGCTTTCGGACCAGTTGCCAGGTGAATGCCGCTCTGCAACGTGTAGTCTAAGATACCCGCACACAGATACGGGGGACCCGTCCTTACTAAATCTTCGGTTAAATTAGAGCAAACTCTTGGGACGAAATCTTTACAAGGGGTCCAAATCCGACCGCTGCAAGTCAACACCGTCCTGTGAAACATGTCATTGTGATTGAACATAGATGAATGGCGCAAATAAATGGGTGAGAAATGAGCCACATTAAATACGGATTCGAGATCAAGCAGTCGAACCCTACATATGTATCGCGACAACATCCCTTCTATTGAACTTAAAACAGAAGGAGCTCGACGTGTTCCATACAATATGCACGATCTATTCGGACTGTTCAATGCGAGCCAAATTTTGGTGATTTTGTGTACTGCTTTTTTTTTTTGTCATCTCACCGCATTTGGACAGAAAATCGACACCCAAATCGGTGTAAAGGACACAATGTACGGTTTAGAGGCATGTAAATAACTGTCAATGTCCTGTGTGAAATATTTTTGAATCCAGTCTCTGTGAGCTTCACGACGTCAAACCCACCCGCTGAGCACAACAAAAAGTTGAAAACACTCCGTCTACAAATTATCGCACTTGGGGGAGTCGAACACGGATCCGATTCCACGCTAAGTACGAGCCGTGATTCTCATTGTGCAAACTCGCGGTGTGCCGTACGCCGCCCCCCAAATGCTTGAACTGTCAAATCACGTTGGGACGAGAATTCAGTCATTTCTATTCGGATGCGGCGACGTCGAGCTGTCCTCGGAATTGCTGGAGGTGCTGATGTGGTTTGTTGACCACTTTGGAAGACTGGCTAAACCTGGATGAGATGCGCCGAGTGGGGGAAAAAACATTGAGGCGCCGCATCTGGAAACACCCATCCTCTAGCCGAGTCTATCGCCGGTCTATCGGTGTCTATTTGGTCTATATAGACAAGGGCAGTCTCCCATAGACCAGATAGACACCGATAGACATTGGTTTTTTCCAGATGCGGGGCGTAGTCTCAGTCAGGGTGCCGGGTGCGGGCCGAGCTGAGGCATGTATTTTCAATGATGACGGAACAGCGGAAATTAGATACCGAGAGATGGATCATCATAACTGGACTGATGCAATCATTGATAGCTGGTTGAGTTTCAAATGCAATTTTATAGAGAGAGAGAGAACGTCAATTCAAAGGTAAAAATTTCACACAATATATACACCCAAATCCCAACATATGCACCCTCCAACTCAAAGCTCCGGCGTGTCTGCGAACATGTGCGTCATCATAAAGTCGGGGTACCGCTGCGATGACGCATCCGCCGCCACCGCGATCTCGCGCACCGCCTTGACGTCCTCGGGTGAGAGCTTGATCTTCAGCGCGCCCAGATTTTCTTCGAGGTACTGCCGCAGCAACAAAAAAATGGAAAATCAGAGACGTACTTTGAGCGTGGGAATTAAGTCAGAGAAACGCACCTTGATCTTCTTCGTTCCGGGGATAGGGATAATATCATCGCCCTGCGCGAGGAGCCACGCGAGCGTGACCTGGCTCGGGGTCGCATTGTACTTCTCGCCGATGGCTTTGAGCCCGTCCGCGAGCTTGAGGACTTTGGGGAAGTTCTCCGTGCTGAATCTTTCCGGCCATGAGAAAACGGATAAATGAAAGCATACAGAGAGCGGAAACGCACCGCGGAATCATCTTGCGGAAGTCGTTGTCCTCAAAGTCGGCGGGAGAACGCTACTCAGATGGGTATCAGAGGTGAATCGAAGTGGGAGGAGGCATGTATGGATGACGAACGAATCGGCCTGTGGCGAGCCCACGCCCGAGGGGCGAGTACGCCACGATCATGACGCCGAGCTCGCGCGCCGCGGCAAGCAGGCCAATCTTGGGGTCCTCGATGTCCAGCGTGAAGGGCGAGTACTCCATCTGGATCGCGGTGATGGGGTGCACGGCGTGTGCCCTGCGGAGCGTCGTGGCGGAGATTTCGGAGAGGCCGAGGTATTTGATTTTGCCAGCCCTGGGTCAATGTTGTTGAGATTAAATCCAGGGTCAAGTGGTGAATGCCAATAAGCCACGCACTTGACGAATTCAGCCAGGGCAGCGATTGTGTGCTGGTGGGTTGTCAGCGGCGGTGGCGAGGGTTGGTTCCAGACATATGAAAATCGTACCTCGATCGGGGTCTTCAGATCCGCCCTCTATGCGCTCCAGTCAATAAACTCGATCTAAAGAATAAGATATGCGGAGACGTACGTGAACGTAGTATAGATCAATGTAATCGACGCCCAATTTCTTGAGCGACGACTCAACCGCCTCCTTCGCGTATTCAGGGGTGCTGTTAATCTCGAACGACGGCAGCACGAATCCGAACTTGGATGAGAGGAAGATCTGCTCGCGTTTGCCGGGGCGCGCTTTGAACCATTTGCCCAACATCTCTTCCGAGTCACCTGTCATAACGAAGCGCCGCGTGAGACTCAACTCAACGAACGTGCTAGCGTGCGCTTCACGCTTTAAGTTGCCGCTCACCGTACATGTCTGCCGTGTCCCAGAAGGTGCAGCCAGCAGCGAAGGCCGCGTCGAGGACCTGCGCGATCAGGTGAATCAGAAACCCACAGCGCGCAATTGTAATCTGACCTTGAAACGCTCCTCGTCCGTGCCCACTGCGCCATAGTACGACGCGATACCCATCGTGCCGAGGCCGATGGCAGGGAACGTAGATGTGCCGATTTTGCGTGTGGGGGACATGGGCGGTGCACTGGCGGGGGAGGAGGAGTTTGATGGGCTAGCGTCCTGGCGGCGAAGCTTCTTATATAGCTTGCGGAACATGAAGAGATTCTGATTTCCGTTCTTCCCCGTTGCTGTCTTGTCTCTTTAAGTAAGTAGAGGGGCGATCAAGACCCGCGGAATTTGGAACCACGACTTGAGAAAGTGCCACAAACATGCATGCTGTTTGCAGGCGAGTTCGTTGGAGCGGGAGAACTTAATCGATGGGCCAAAGATCGAATGTTTGCGGGCAACGCGACTTGGTCTGCGCCGCGCTGAAACCTGCAAGCGCGGACGTTATGCGGAATCGAATTCATCAAAAAGTTGTCGCGTTAGAGATCGGTCTGATGGTCCGCTAAAAAAAGAGTAGGGAATGCCCTAACCAGGTGGGGGTGCGCACAGTTTTACGACATATCTAATTGGACTGGGTTACAGGAATAAACCCGCACCGCGTTCGATCTTTCAATAGAAACTGTTGAATACCACGTGATTGACTCGGAGAACCAGAGGACGAGGTAACAGGGAAAGATGATCATTTTCAGTTTCGAAGTCAGCTTTTTCGGCATGCGCGCAACACGCTCAAGAGAAGATCAGCGTCAGGGGTGTGTAGGCCAAGACAAGAGCGGCTGAAATAGGACACAGCTGTCATACCCTACTGCGAATACTTCCGAAAAAATGGCAATGCTTGTGACAAATCGGACACAAAATCAGAAGGGTCGATCATTCAAAGACACTTGCGCGGGCTACGTGTAGGACGACTTCTAATCCTAGAGAATCAATCGCATGTTGAGAACAAGGGCTTGTTCAAATGCAACGGGAATACGTCTGGAACACAGCCCTCCCGCACGCAGCAGACTAACCCATCTAAATGATACGGCGTCTATCCTGATCACGGATACTCACGTCAGTTGAGGGACCAAAAATGTGGTGATTTGGTCTCAAGCCGCCGATAGGCGCGCCGAGTGTCATTTCTCCAGAAATTAACCAAGGAAGATGTGCCGCCAATAAATTCAAACGAAAGCATGTACATTTGACGCCGTCGGCATAGAGGACTCGTTAGGCAAGAATAAATTCAATCAGACTCGTATCCACCAAATCCCACACCTTTTCCAACTTCAACCCTGCCTGAGACCTGGAGCGCAGTCAATCTTGGGATTTATAATTATAGCGCATCTGAACCCTTACCCTAGCTCTACCACCTCGTCCAACGTGCGTTCTTTCCCATTGTACATAATCAGCATGGTAATGTCTTGCGCGTAGTGTTTGATATTTCCAGCCCCGAAATTGGGCATCATAGGTTCAGGTGCCTGGTGGAGTGGTGAGAGTCTGTCTCGCCCAGAAACGATGCGAGTCGACTCACGATCTCCACGCCCTGTCCTTCTCCGAGCCCTCGCTGCGGCCTCGGATTCTGCAGGACGTAGTCCTCTATCAGCTAGTGTTCAAAACGACATCCGCGGAAGGTTTTGGGACAAGCTTACGGATGATGATACGGCTATGTGGCGCCATAGCGGCTGCTGCGTTCTTCAGGATGGTAGAGGCCTCCTTGTCGGGCCAGTTGTGGATTATGAACCGGTACTGGAAAGCTTCAGATGTTTTATGAGAGGAGCAGACCGCAAAAAACGCACGAAATAAACATCCATGTTAGGCGCGGGAGGTCCTGCGAGGAAATCCATCGGCGCAAAGCTCACGCGGTTTGATTCGATTGCGTCGGGGTATTTATCTGCCCAGAACTGGTGTTGGGAACAGTGAAAGATTGAATAAACTCGGCAGCGCTCAAAATATCAAAATCACCTTTTCCGCGTCTTTGATAGTTTCGGGTAGATCGTGCAAGGTCACCGCCAGAGGATAATCTCTCGCAAGCTTCATTGCAAACTCTCCGATGCCAGACCCGACGTCAGCGACGGTCTTGTACTTGTTCCAGGGATAGCCTAAATATTTGTCGGATACCGTAATCTGGAAAAGACCACCACGTACCTGAAATTGCCGCAAGAGATCCAGTTGCATGGCTCAATCCAACCATCGCCGAACCGAATAGTTCGCGTCGGGCAGGCTACCAAGAGGTCAGAATACGATTTTGAAGATCGAGTTAAAGGGAGAAACCACACCTGTCCTTTCAAGTGCTGGAAGAAACCGCCCGTGCCGCTCCACGTATCCTTTACCGAGTATGCCCACGCGCTTTTATTGTTGGCGTACGTGTGGGCGTATTCGGCATCGACGAGGGAGTCAAACCATGAGATGGTCGGCGCCATCGCTTCGACGGTGTACAGTTCAACCAGATCTCCGATGTTGTGCTCCGTGGTCATATTCGATGAGAGGCGGTTGTTCGCAAAGACAGCCGGGAGAAACTGTAGACTTTCAGCCAGCCGTCCATGTATTTTTGAAAGAAAAGGGAAAGAAAACCTTCTCTGAAAATCGACCGAGCAGCCAGCATGCGGAGGACGCTTTGAAGCTTGCCTGGCGCCATCCCAGTCTTTTCACCAAGAACCACAATGTCCAATCCGGTGGGGTAGCCTTTGAGAATTTCCGCTACTCGCGCGCGTTGGGCAACACAGAGGCACGCCCAGTAGTAATCTTGAGCTCGCTGGCGTGACAGATGTTCAATTCAATTCAGACTTTCTAGTCGAAATAGTTGAGCACACCGTCAAAAGAGTATGGGCCGGAGGTGCCAACGTCGCACGCAATTGGTCAACGGCACCCTCGAGGACGCGAATCGATCGTTTCAGAGCGAGTGGGTCTGCTACATAGTCCAGTGGGTGGGGCTCGACATCGTAAGGCGACGGTATGCTACCCATTTTGTCGTACTCGGCCATGGCAGCGCGGGCGGAGTCATTAATTAGCGCCAAAAGAGCTTCGAGCTGCGCTTTTGCATTTGAGGACATGATGTGGGTTTGAACTCGGAGGAGCGTTTGGGGGTACGGCGCGCTTTATCGGAGCGATGGGTTGGATCGCAATCTCCGAGTCCATATCTCGACAGCAATGCAATTGGAAGTGGGCAAGAAGTGGGAGCATCGGTATGATATCGCCGGATCAAAGATGGTTGCCTTGCGGCTTCACACGGTGGGTTCTTTTCTCAGCCGCTCCAAGTCGTGGGAATAGGACCGTCTAGACTCACATTGGTTCCGCACTACATCCACGGCGATCGCCCGGGGCGCCCGAATGTGCACGAGTCTCCTCCACCCCGCATTGTTCGAAGTTACCGGGAATGAAGGACAAGCTGCTGCTCGGAGCCCCCCCACCATTCGGCCATCGCGCTCGGGAATTGTTTGCGTTGGATGAAAAGTACATCAACTTGAACCATGGTACGCCGCCTACTGTTCCTTTAACAGCCCCTAAATTCACCAGAATTCTGAATCTTTGCCAGGATCGTTCGGCTCGGTTCCTCGCTATGTGACCGCGGCCGCAAACGCTCTGGATGCCAAGGTGGAATTAAACCCGGACCGTTTTGTGCGTTTGGAGTACGAGCCGGCTTTGAGTCAGACGCGAGAGCGGCTTGCGCGAATCATTGGGGCGGAACCAGACGAGTGTGTTCTCGTCCCAAACGTTGCGCTCGCCATGAATACTGTCCTGCACAATATCCAGTGGGCGGCTGGGGACACGATCATTATCAGTGCGACCACATCTCTTTTTGTTGCTGCCCAGCTTACACTAAAAAAATTGTCAGCGAATCTGGCGTACGATTCAATTTTACGCGCTGTTCAGAATATCTGCGATACGAACCCGAACCCGAGCTTCTCATGCTTCGATATTAATCTGCCACAGAGTTGCGCGGAAATTGTTGAACGGTGGAGGCTACATATCAAAGCGCTCAAGGAAGCGGATTCATACCTCTCCGCGCCAAGCGAGACAAAGCCCAAGATCGTTGCGACTTTCGACTCTATCACCGCCGGACCCGCGATCATCCTTCCCTGGCGCGAAATGGTGGCGATCTGCAAAGAGGAAGGGGTGTTGAGTATCGTCGATGCGGCTCACTCCCTTGGGCAGGAAGCCAACATCCGTCTAGATGTTGTGCAGCCCGACTTTTGGATTTCGGTAGGCCTCACATCCGCAGGCAGAGGGTTTCTCATGTTTGATTATTATAGAGTTGTACCAAGTGGTTGTATGCTAAGCGGGCATGTGCGGTGCTGTACGTACCGAAGCGGTATGTATCGTGAATAAATTATTGCCACATGTGCTCATTTTCGCATCGACAAGACATCAATCCCTCATCAAGTCGGCCGTACCAACGTCCGCCCACCATCCATCTCCGACCACAGGGGAGGTGAACACTTTCGTGATGCGATTTTTCTGCAAGTTTTCATTTTCTCGTCACCTTTCAATTTCTGATCCTGCGGTACAGTTCCGGGGACATTGGACGTGACCATACCACTCAGCGTTCTTGACGGTACGATTTTTCATTCAAATGAGATTGCTCCCCGGAGTTGACAGATATTAGCCCTGGACTTCCGTGAATGGTTGGGTGGAGAGGAGAAGATCAATGAATACTGTCATCGACTTGCTATCGACGGTGGGAAGCGGCTGGCTGAGGTTTTGGGAACTTCAGTTTTGGAGGGACCAGAGGAGCAGCTCGCAAACATGGTACTTCTGCATTCGGTGTCGGGGACTAATTGGTTGATGCGATGACAGGTTAACGTCGAACTACCCCTGCCGACTTCACTCCGGCCCTCCATTCCAATCTATTTCCAGCTCCAGCGGTTGTTGTTGGACAAGCACCACACGTATGCTACTCAGTTTTACCACAACGGCAAGTGGTGGACGCGTGTCAGCGCCCAGATTTATAACGAGGTTTGTCTTCATCAGTTCCTCTTTGAGGTTTTTAAATTCTCTATACAGATATCGGATTTTGAGAAGCTCGGAAAGGCATGGCTGGATATCTGTCGCGAAGTCATGCAAGCTAACGATTCTGGGGTTTGAATATACGCTGTAAATTATTGCGAAGAAATTATGTTCTACTTTTATACCGTGCCCAACTATAATTGAGTCGAGCTTTCGTTGGTACCTTTGGCCCAAATCATATCCTTCAACTCCTTTGATCTGTCTCTTGTACATTGCCCGAGTCGGCCCGGGTCACCAGGCTGACGTAACCTGAACTCGCGTGGCCCGGATCATTGACGGACCGGCGTTGCTGGGTTTCAGGTCACCAAGACAGCAGACGCTGAAATTTGAAATCCGGCGTCGCTCAGCTCCTGGAATTTGTACTGGATCTTCATTTCGACAGGATCAGAGACATGGACCAGGCTCTTACAATGTGCGGCGTAATCGGAGCGCTGGGACATGTACATGGGTGTGAAGATGGGTCTGCTGCGGTCCTGCGGATTAAGTGCGTGAAATATTTCGCCCCAATCGACATGGATTGCAGCTTTTTTTGTGCTGACGGTACCCGCGTAGGCTCGTTGTGCGGCGATTTACGGTGAAATCGACGGCATTGGCATGCCGCCAATCTTGGTACGTTGCTTCATCCGAGTCTTGCTGTTCCACTCTAGATCTCACCGTTACAAAGATCACGAAACTCTTTCCAACTTTTTTTAACGTGTTTTAATTTGGGGCAGAATGCTCAGTGACACACGCTCAAGTTCTCGAAGAAACTACGGGGCTCTGAAATATCGAATCGCATAACTCTTTCAATATATCTAACAACCGTTTCTCGAACGCGACGCTACATCATTCTCTCGTGTTTCACCACGAACACTGTCCACCGTCAACGAGGATGCTGGTTGAAGTGAGTCAATTTTAGTTTCTCATTCGAGCCCAAAAAAAAGCCACGTACTCCGCTCCAGTGCAGAACGACGATGCATCCGAGGCCAAGAACAGCGCAACCCCTCGCAGCTCGTCGGTGGATCCCAGTCTGTTCATCGGATTATGCGCGCTCAAACGCTCTTCAAGTCCAGGTTCGTCCAATGCGCCCCGCGTCATGCTGCATGCCAATGGTAAGCACCACGGACAGCGTTAAGTAACGAGTTAATATAAACTCACTCCGACACTATATACCCCGGCGAGATACTATTGACGCGGATCTTCTTGGGCGCCAGCTCACAGGCCAAGGAACGAGTCATCTGGAGCACGGCGGATTTGCTCGAGTTGTACGCGGTCAGGTGTTGCGTCTAGAGGTAGAAAGTGAGTCGGGACCGTAGAGCTTTGCGATGAAAGAAGCCTCCGCACCGGATTCGTGATGTGCCCACTGGTCGACGCGCTGAGGACGATACTCCCCGGGATCCCGAGCTTCACCATCTGCCGCCCCGCCGCCTGAGCGGCGAACAACACTCCGCATACATTAACCTCGTGAACCTGTTCCAAGGCTCTCCGTCAGTCCAGGAGAAGAATCCGCCATCCCAATTTCAACTTGCCTTCTTGAAATCCTCCGCCGAGTACTCCAAACAGTCACTCCAGTGCAGAATCCCCGCATTCGCCATGCAGATGTCGATCCTCCCCTCGCGCTCTACAATCCCCTCAACCGCCGCCCACATCGCCTTCTGGTCCGTCACGTCCCCCGCGAGGTACTCGAGCCGGCCCTTCAGCCCCTGCTCTGACGCAGGAAGCGCGCTGACGTAGCTCTGCACCTTCTTCCAGTTGCTGCTAGGCTCCGCCGGGAGGTCCAGGCAATACACGACCGCGCCCGCCTCAGCGAGCGCGAGCGCCATCTCGAGGCCGATCCCGCGGTGGCCGCCCGTCACGAGCGCGACGCGGTCTTTGAGAGAGAAGAGCGCGAGGCTGGTCCGCGCGGGGATGGCGCCTTCGAGCGCGGCGGTTACTCCCGCTACAGGTGAAGCTGGCATGGTGTGCGTAGGTGGATTGCGGTAGGGAGGGAGGGGGCGTCTTTGTCTTTACGATCTCTTTCCCTAACGCCTGTACTCACTCCTCCTGCTTCTGACACAGAAGATCCGCGTTTCACCCTGTGAGAAGAAGTAGGGTCTGGGTCAAACCAAAGCAACAGACACAATATCAGATTTGGGTCGTGAATCCGGCCAATCTCTGTATGTGTTTCTGACTGACCGTCTCCTCGAACTTTAGTCACCCAATTCATCCGGACACCAAAGAAGCTGGCAAATGTGTTTTTTCTTTGTATCTGCCAGTGGGCGATGCTAGACAATTCTGATGATCTGCCGAGCCCTCAACGCAAGAACCATGTTCTTTAAATCATGCTTATTCAACAGCCTGAAGACCATGCGCGTACTGACCGCCTTCTTGAATTGTCGGTGATTGGTTCGGACACAAAAGACGCTGGCCAATCAGTCGTAAACGATCATCTTCCATTTCTCGAACCTCGATTATATTCTTTGGTTGCATCTGCCAGAGAGTGATCCTCGTCATTTCTGATGATCTGCCGAGCCCTCGACGCAGAAACTGTGTACCGGAAGACAGCCTTAGAAGAGCGGCAACACAGTGGAGGGGAAGGACTTAGTTGGACGGAGAAGATGAGAATGCAAACCAAAGATCTCGTCAGAGGTCCAATAGACTAGATTACGCGTCGTGTACACGCCGAGAGAATGGGGAGGCTAATCCCCACGCTCAGAATACGCCTCTGATTGTCCCTTGTTGCTGCGGCAGTACCTCAAGGGTAATCTGGGCGCGCTGCAGATCAATTGAGTCGGAGGGTGCACATGTTGGGATTTGGGTGTGCATATCCTGTGAAATTTTACCTCCGAATTGACGTTCTCTCTCATAAAATTACATTGTTTGAAACTCAACTCTGTCAGTGATTGGATCAGTGGAGTTTTGATCATCCGTCTCTCGGCGTGTGATTACCACCGTTCCCGTCATCATCGGAGATACATGCCGCGTCTCGGCCCGCACCCAGACCGCACCCAGACCGAGCCACAAGGACATTCATTTCATCTGGGCAAGTTTAGACGCCCAGAGTCAACACCACGTAGTTGCCGCCATTTCGCTCGTGGGCGGTAAACGGGCAGTGTGTTCCGAGAGATTTCAGATCATTCAAAACCACCTGCTCAAAACGTGTCGGTGTGTTATACAATGGCTTCCACTCCCACTGATTATTCTGTGGGAGTGAACAGAGGCCAATCATGCACATCTCTACAGTTACAGGTGTGATTGAATTCAAGAGCGACCTCGATCTTTTAGGTTCGCATCCGTGCTTCATACATTGGAGGAATATCAGAATGGCAGGGGTGTAATGGCATCAGATGTATAGAAATTCCGCCCTCACAGAATATCATAATGTTGAGAAGTTACAACAAAAAGATGCGTTTGAGGGCGACTTCGATCTTGCTGAACAGTCTTGGTTAAGCTTATCTAGTTGCAAAAGCGCCGGGGTTTGGCCGGGGTTGCATCTTATTATACATCTTATTTGAGAACTCGCCTCAGTTGAGACCGCCGACGGGCGCCCTTGTGAGAACCAGAGAACTCTTCACGGAAAAATACAATCTGCTTGAGTATGAACTCTTTGAGATGCGGGTCTGGTTGACCCAAGCTTGACCAAATAGCGGCAATTGCCTGCCGAGCTTATGATATCATGATGCCGTCATTTTTTTCTCTATCGACGACGACCACGGATTCTCAAGTCCTTTCAAAGTCAAGTTGCTTGCCTGCCAATTGAGAATCTGCGCTTCTCTGCCCAAATGTCTGCTGACCTCTTGCGCGACGTTGCCTGTTTCTCAGCTCTTAGCTTCTGCAATCTGTGATGTATACTTGGTATGTGACGCTTCGTCCCAAGTCAGACTGTTGCCTGGAGGACCCCGGATTATGCCACCAAATGCCTGATCCCAATCCCGACAAATTTGGGGAAATTTTCGCGTTACCCCTGTGTCAAATCCCGACAAATTTGCCCAAAATTGGGCGTAGGCCTGTAGCAAATCCCGACAAAAACGATGCGCCGTGGTTTGCCTGGACGGATTCCACGTACCATTGGGCCTATCATTCTCAATAACACAGCATTGCGCCATCGCCGTTCCACATGCCAGAAACGGAGTTTCTCTCTCAGCTTCTGCAATCCGATGTATACTTGGTATGTGATGCTTCGTCTCAAGTCAGACTGGTGCCTGGACGGATTCCGCGGTCCCATTGGGCCTATCATTCTCAACAACACAGCATTGCGCAATCGCCCTTCAAATGGACAGCTTCTGCAATCTGTGGTATGTGATGCTTCGTCTCGAGTCAGACTGGACGGATTCCGCGGTCCCACTGGGCCTATCATTCTCAACAACACAGCATTGCGCCATCGCCGATTAACATGCCAGAAATGGAGCTTACCCGGCCGTCACGGATGGGAATGTGCTATACTCTTGACATGACGGCGTGCGACTCCACATCTGAACCGGCTCGGAATGGCTCGCGTCTCTGGACTGACGTTCGAATACCAACCAACCTCATCGGTACTGACTGATTTCGTCTGCAGTGGCCCGTATTGCTTGCTTGGCTCACCCACACGCGGGCTTCTCCAGGCTTCTCCGACATCTCTTTGATACTCATGTGCACCGTCTGCACCGTACCCATCCATCCACTATAATTATCCCATCCCAGTAGAGGCCACTACCCTACCCTCCAGCCACTGCTAGCCATGATGGACACACTACGTAACCTCGGCCGCAAGGACAAGCCCAAGATCCCCAGCGATCCTGCACCGGAAGCAGCAACCGCACCCCCAACTGCACCTCCCGCGCGGGAGCCCTACGTTGCGGGCGACTTCTCCGTCGATGACTACCGACCCCTCAAGGTTATCTGCGTCGGCGCGGGGTTCAGTGGTATCCTCTGCGCTATCCGGTGCGCAGACCTTCCGCATGTCTTTTTGGCTCCCCACCGATCGTGATTCTTCCAGCTTCAGACAGAAAGTGCCGAACCTCGACCTCAAGATATACGAGAAAGCGGATGGCGTGGGCGGCACCTGGCGTGCGAATCGGTATCCTGTGCGTTGCCGGAAAAGAAGAATAGCGACGATGTTCATACCGTTTGTTTGCAGGGCGCAGCGTGTGATGTCCCGTCGTACTGCGTAAGTCCCAGATTCCCCTTGAAGTAATCCCTTCTCACCGCTTCGACGCACGCCAGTACCAATTCTCTTTCGAAGACGAGGTACGACTTGAACCGCCATCTAATCTCGTACACAGATCCCTTCAGCTGAATGAAACTCCGCAGAGCCAATGGTCCGGCGTCTACGCCACTGGCCCCGAGATCCTCGCTAACATGGAGCGCATCGTCGACAAGCACAAGATCAGAGAATACATCCACGTCAACCACGAGCTCACGCACGCCCAGTGGGATGCGGGGGCGTCCAAATGGACCGTGCGGCTCCGTCACGAGGGGGCGGAGGTGGAAGACTCCTGCGATGTGCTCGTGCTGTGCACCGGGAGTCTCGACCGGTGGCACTGGCCCGACATCAAGGGTCTGAAGGAGTTTAGTGGGACGCTTCTGCACAGCGCGCAGTGGGACGTCGGGGAGGACGCCGTCAAAGACTGGGGCGACAAGACTGTTGGGATTATCGGAAACGTACGTGTCAACCAACTCGGAATTTGTTTCGTCGCGCTGAAACACCGGCACAGGGCGCGTCTGGGATTCAAATCGCCGCCGCGATCCATCCGAAGGTCAAGAAAATGGTCAACTACGCGCGCGCGAAGACGTGGATGAGCCCCTCCTTTGGCCACCCGGCGGCGATGGCTGCCCTCGGGCGCGACGCCACTAACGCAAGCCGTGCGTGTTTGTGCCGCACCTTTACCAACTCTGAATCCAATCATTTCAGCCATTGTCACTGACGCGGAACGCGAGAAGCTCAAAGATCCCCGCCTATACAAGGAATTCCGACACGCGATTGAACATCAGATGAATGTCCGTTGGTTCTGCATGTTAGCTGTCCGTGATACATCTAACTCAACATCTGCAGCAATTTCACGCTCTCATCATCCGCGACTCCGATGCGCAGAAAGAGACCAGGACTGCAGTCGAAGAGATGATGAAGCAGGACACGGCGAGCAAGCCTGAATTGTTTGAACAGAGTCCGTTCCCATTTTATTGCACAATATTGTCACTTGCTGAACACCGCCCGCGTAGTGTTGCCTACTTGGTCCGTCTTTTGCAGACGCCTCACACCAAGCGCGGGATACCTCCCAGCGTTGTGTGCCGAAAACGTGAGTCCATCATGTATATTTCTCGCTCCGAATTCATTCTCAGTACAAACACAACAGACAACGTACGAAACCACCCCCATCGCACGCATCACCCCCACTGGCATCGAACTCGCCGACGGGCGGCACGACGCGCTCGACGTTCTCGTCTGCGCCACGGGCTTCGACGTCTCCTTCCACTACCCCTTCGACGTCGTCGGGCGCAACGGCCTCACCCTCAACGAGCGCTGGTCCCCGTATGCCCAGGCGTACCTCGCGCTCGCCGTGGACAGCTTCCCCAACCTCTACTTCACCTACGGGCCCGGCTCTGGGCTGAACACCGCGTCGATTCTTGTGATGCTGGAGAACCAGGTCCTGTATATCACGAAAGTGCTGCAGAAGATGCAAGCACATCGGTTGAAGACGGTCGAGGTGAAGAGGGAGGCGGTGGATGATTGGGCGGAGCATATGCGGGTGGGTTTTCGTTTTCTGGCCTTTTTCGGTGATGTTGACAGAGGCATTCTAGGCGTATTTCCCTAAGGTATGCACGATATCCTTCCAGTCCCCATGATACTTGGATTAAATCTTGTGCAGACGGTGTACACCGACGATTGCAACTCATGGTACAAGGCCCCCGACGGCACGATTGTTGGTCTGTGGCCTGGTGAGTACCACTGAAAAACAAAAAGTGTTCATCTAAAACCGAGTTTTCAGGAAGCGCCCTTCACGCGGCTCGTGCGTTGGCCGTCCCACGCTGGGAAGACTACGACTACGAGCGCATCGACAAGACGCACAACAGGCTCGGCTGGCTCGGCTCCGGGCAGACGGAGAACGAGCGCACGATGACGGGAGATTGTGCGTCGAATTTCAATTCGAATTCTGGCTTGCTGATTGAACACCCCGATAGTGGCGTGGTATCTGGATGCGCCGGATGTGCCGCCCATCCCACAATGAATCGGAGGCGTTGGTGAATTTCAATTTTCGGTAGACCTTGAGTAGTCGACGTGTATGAAGTGGGTGCTGTGGAATTGTGAATATATATGTTACAGTAACCCCGCCCGGATTTCGAATGATACAAGTTGTCCAAAACGTACGCTTCAAATGGTTTGTTAACCATCTTAATCAAACAGTCCACAGTACGAAAGTCTTTTCTCGCCCGCCGTTGTACAAGACCAAGGAAATATTTAAAATTGATTCACGACAGAGTTTGGGATGGGAACACATGACTAAAATTCAGTTTCTCGTTCAAAGCCCTCGCCACATCCTCTCGCAAAGTAATTAACGACCGAGTATTTAAATCCGCTAGTCCTCCTCGTCCATGATGAGTGCTTTGGCGCCGGGAGACCGAGGAGAGATGACGCATCGGGTGTCCTTTGGGTGGCTTTCAACGGGATCAACGCTACGTTCATTGCCAGAAAGAAAATGTCACTGACTTCACAAGACCCTCGAAAAGCTCATCGTTGGGGATGATTATATTCCCCTTCTCGTCCACGGCATTGGATATGTTACAGGACGAGAGGATAGATACAATCGCAATCCAGAGGCTGTTTTCCGCGATATGCTGTCCCGTACAGATTCTGTTCGAATTTACTTCTTGTTCGGGAATCCCATGGAACGGAATCACTCGTACCTGCGTCCAAACCCGAATACGGTGGTGTTGAAGTAAGGTTCGCCCCTTCCGGCGGGCTTTGGAAGGAAGCGTTCGGGGTAGAATGATGATGGGTCGGAATATACGCGTTCATCGAGAGCCATTCCTCTATTTAAAGTAACGGCTTGATCACCAGGCAAATAGAGGTCGTCGTATTGCGTACCTGATATTTGCGAACACTATAGCACCTTTGGGTATGAGCATACCGCGGTAGACATCATCCTCCATCACCCGGTGTGGCACGCCTTCCCAGAAAATTGGTCAGAGCGGCACAATTGTCGAGTATCATCCTCTTTACCTAGCGGAACTCCAGTTCTCCATCTGGACAAATATTAAGCTACGGAAAAAGGTATTCTCAGAAAGCCAAGTACCGGAGAGTTTCCTGCACGATGCTTTCAACCATGGGAAGACTCTCCCGATCTCCAAAATCCGGGAGACGCTGGGTACCAATGACGGCGTCAATTTCTTTCTGGGCCTTTTCCTGATATTCGGGGTGCAGGATCATTGCAAGGATGAATATCGACACTGCACTCCAGGTCTGGAATCGCGTCAATTAAAATGCGACTCGTCGGAGAAAGATCGAACCGTGACTTCTCCAGCTCCAAACATGGTAGCTGCAACGCCTTTGACATCATCATCGGCGGTCCCGCTTTGATCCTTGGACTCCAATTGCTCCTGGACGAATGAGGGGACCGCTTTACCCAGTTCCTGCGTTTGTGTCGATCAATGCAAAAGCGAGAAATGCAAACTACTCACCCGTTGTTTTTTGACGATACGAACGGAATATTCGTACAACTCCCGGATTACAGGCCTCCATTCCCTGACAACACCGACATGACTTGCTCCAGGGAACCAGGGAGGAAAGTGCTGTACTACAAAAAAATCTCAGTTTACTGTCTGTCGTTCAGCCCTCCAAAAAACCTACGAATTGGGAAAAGATCCAGCGGGCTGCTTCCGGGGACTCCGGTCTTGCACATTGCTTCGAAGACCATGTTAGACATGGTGAGATATGGATCATCCATGTCGGCGATCTTGTGGCCTGCCACAATGCGGGTAATAATCCCCGTCGCGAATCTGCCAGACGTTGTTAAATCTGCGCCGCATAAGGAAATTCAACACTCGCCTCCTCATGCACCGCTCGTGCTTATCCTGTGGGGATTGGAATATACCTCGTACCAACGTCCGCGCCTCCTCACACTGGAAGACTTTAAACTCTTCGGCCTTGCGGGGATTCAAATACGAGTGGTGCAGCGCGCGGTGTTTGGTGAATTGTTTCCCGTAAGGCATAAAGGTGAGTGCAGGGTCCCAACCAAGGCTACAATCCTATTTTCAACGTATATGTGGGGAAGCTGACGAACTTACGCCTTGTACAATGTCAACCTTGGCCGGTCGCTGTAAATTGCTCCCCTCTTCTCCAGAAGATCTACAGCAGTTTGATACGAATCCAGGATTATCATTGTTCTTCCGAGAACTTCCAAGCGCATCACGTCGCCTCAGTGTATCTTGAGTATGTGCAGAGAGATGCTCGTGGGGAACACGCACCATATGTCTTGGCCCACTCGTGGAATACCAAAGGAGAGTCGACCGACGGCATCCGTAGGAGGTGACCAATCAGCGGTAGACCCGGCGGCGCAGGAGGGAGCGGGTAGCCGCGCCTCCTCATTGTTGAAAAAAAAGAACAGACCCAGACATCCGAGTGGGATGAGCCCGTACCAAATGAAAGACATGAAGTCGCACTGTGTGGGGACAACGTTAGATGGTATATGTACATAATGTGGCGCTTAATGTGGCGCTTCGCTCCGATCCACGACCACCCAGAATGTCTTCGACGCCAGGCTCACCTTGATTGAGCGCAGGCAAGCAGGAGTTACTCAGGAGCTGGGCAGTGGGAGAGCCACAAATCAGGACTCTTCGCACAGATCCCGAGACACGCGCTCCCGAGTTGGCAGGTGTGAGAGGCTTGCCACACCAAAATTGACCTGAGGGCTGTGGGAAGACGCTAAAACGCACGGTGATACGATGAACGTGTCCAAGATGATGGGTTCGCGAATTAGCTCGCTATTAACACGGACCGCACCAGCAGCTCGAGAAAACATCAGATACGCGGGTGGTGTTGAGACCAAGACCACAACCAAACTTTGTTCCCCGCTCCGTGTCGAGCGCGGTTTCGATGTTCCGGCCGGCCAGCTATCACCACGGGAAGATACTGTACTATTTCGACCGATTATTCGTTATTTTTAAATTTTCATCGACCGAGGTGGCCGATAAATTTTCTTCTTATTCATACATGGTGATTTTTAGGCACATCAACCAAAAAAAATCGGGCGTCACCGTCACCTGAACATTTGGCCGAAATAGTACAGCACTTCGTAAAATATAGTTCTCGAAACGATATCACAAGAAAGTCAGTTAAAGTAATGATGAACATTCAAACCCACTTGTCGGGATCTTGCCGCGGCAGCGGTCCTACACATTACTCGAGCGACCGAACATCCCAGGTCCGCAGTGGTTGCGTAGGATCTCAACTGAGTCGGATTGACCGAACAAAAATGTTTCACGGCCGTTTGTCGGCGGTCTTAGGTGGTTCCTGGTGATATCGTGCTGGAAGAACAAGAAGATAACGGTGGGATCCAACTACCCAAAGAAGAATTCACATGTTGGTATCACGAATGCCATTCCCAGGCCAGGAAACGATGTAACCATCTTATGATATTGAAGACTTGTGCGCCCCAACACCTACATTCATTTGGGAACATAGAGTGGACTGCGTATCATGCGGTTGAACACGAGAAGATGATTGAGGTGAGTCTTCTCTGAAATGGGGTGGAAATGGAAACACGGTTGTAGTTCTACAGAAACTCGAACAGTTGTTAGCATCTCACTCTGATCATGGATGTGCACTCACCCACCAGAAAATTTGGAACCAGAGGCCACCGATAAGCGTCAGGCTCCAATCACGGTCACGGGGGTTGAACAAAATTGAACAGAGGGTGCTCAAAAAATCATGTGCATCCTGTAGCTCAAGCTCGGGTGCCGTACTACAACGAGAGACCCTCAAACCACCTGCCTGAAATATTCATCGTTCGCAATCAGGCATGGGTTGCGTATTAGTCCAAAAAAAATTCAACCGTTTCGCTGGTTCAACGTGTTCAACTCGACCAAATCCCTCCCTCTTCTGCAGACTTTCCCCTATTTGATCTACACCGCAAGCCCTTCAATCCACTCCAGTAGAATACTATTCAGCTCCTTCGGATGCGACATGACCCCCCAATGATCGCTCTCGATCTCCTTCAACGTCAGCGGCCCCTTCGGATAAGTCTTGTGCGTGTCGGCCCAAAACTCCGGCCGCGCGATATAGTCCTTCTTGAATGCGACGAAAAGCATCGGGACGTGGACCTCGCATGCGGCGGGAGAGACGGCTGTATCTTGAATCAATATCGCGACAGTACGGACTTGAATGGTGATACGCACAGGCATCCTCGTCGATGATAGTCTGTTCGTTGACGGAGCGGTACCAGCAGAGTGGCGCGGCGAGGCCCCCGGTGAGGAGAGAGGTGCGGATCATTTCTGCGTCCTGCACGGTGTTGTTGAGCTGCGGCGTAATGCGGGAAGATTCAGATTATTTTACATACTTCCTCCGTCATGAACGCAGGCAGGGGCGTCCTCTTGTTGGCTTCGATACACGCGCGCGTCGCACCGTTGACGCACATGGTTTCCTTCACCAGCTCAGGCCTCTCAGCCCACAGTACGTTGATAAAAGCGTCGATCTGGCGCAGGTTTGAGCACGAATTCGAACGAAATCAATGTACCCCGCGGCCACGCACATTCTTCTCCATGAGCGGCGCACCATCCGGGTGGATGAAAAACCGTTGATACGCAAATACGTCGCTGGCGAAGAGATCCCGCAACGGCACGGTGGAGGGGCAGTAGCCCACCGCGCAAAACGCGGCCGCCGAGACGCGCTGGGGCTGGTGGTTGAGGATGCGGGAGAGGAGGATAGCACCCCTGCATAGATAAATACATAAAAGTCGCGCAAATGGAGGGAGACACCCTACCAGTCGTGGCCGATGGCAATAACCTTGTCGATGTTTTCCGCGTCGAGAAGGTCGGCCATGTCCTGTACCAAACCGCTTGCAAGGTAGAGTTTGGGGTCGGTGGGCTTGTCCGTCCCGCCGTAGCCGAGGTTGTCCGGGACGATGAGGCCATATCCAAGGGGTTGGAAGAACGCTACTTGCTTGAGCCAAAGGTACGACGCGGAGGGAAATCCATGGGAGAAGAGGAGGAACGGCTTGCCTACCGCGGGCGGCGAGAAGTAGTACGAGTAGGTGAATCCGCGTCCAGTCTTGACTTGCTTGTAGTGGCGTTGGTCCATCGTCTGTAGGCAGAACAGATGGCTCCGGTGACGATTTATGGTTTCGACGTATTCTTGAACCAAAAGCTCGACAGTTGAACTGAACTTGGAATGTCGATTTCGGGTAGATGCGTCACCCTCTGTGAAACCCTCCAGAGAAAATGAGCTGAATATGCAGTTCGTTAATCAGAGACTCGTAAGATTGGCCGGGGTGTGATTGATTGGGGGGAAACTCCCAGAAATGGTACCAATCTGACCTCGTGCATATGGCTGGCGCGTGCCCAAGGACTCCGCAATTGAATAACTCGATTCCGCCGGCCAGTCACGGGCTGCCAGATACGAGTGCATGGGTACGACAGGGGCGGGAATTGGAACCAGATCTCTCTATATATACAACAGAAGGTTCTGGTAGCGCTTCGCAAAATGATACCTGGGCTCAGAAATCTGCGCCGGGATAATGCCAGCGGGAGGCTCATGCCAGCTGGGGGCTCACCCCGGAGATCGCGTGAGACGCCTCGAATATCAGTGTATCGGTCAAGGCCTGGTTCGTCCGGTTCCTGGGCGCCGCGTAGAACCCACACACATTGACATAGTCGTTCGAGTAACATCAGTAGTTTTGTGAAGAATAGCCTCCCAACATGTGCCACCATCTTGACCTGAGAGATGGAATGAGGGTGTTACCATTGGGATTAAGTTTATCTATGATTCGAAGTGGCTGGTTCCCGTGGCTTGACAAGATCGAAGGTACCCTGTTTCTATTGGTCGTGAACGGTCCTGGAAGTCGATTTGACTGTTGGATGGAACCCCGTACAACAGTTGTACTACAACTGCAGGTTGTCCCCGCGAGGCCCCGCCACAGGTTTGTTGGCCGATGCTTCCAGTACCGGCGCGCC
Source organism: Mycena galericulata (assembly GCA_029289565.1). Taxonomy (NCBI): domain Eukaryota; kingdom Fungi; phylum Basidiomycota; class Agaricomycetes; order Agaricales; family Mycenaceae; genus Mycena; species Mycena galericulata. Next base: position 259,743 of record JARKIA010000236.1, read on the forward strand.
AGTGGTTCTCGTGAGAGTTGACATTCTGACTTCACAGTTCGCGACGGACAACGGGCGTAGCGAGGACCATGTTGAGGAAGCTGTAGGCTCTCACAGAGGGCAACCGTCGAGGAGTCGATGGGCGGTTGACGTGGGCTCAGTGGCACTGCCACCTGTCAAGAGCAAACGATCCGAGGAGTATCCGAGATCGGAACACACAATCATATTGTTCCGAAATTCCCACGACTTTTGTGCTTCGGAGTTTCAAAAAGAAATTACGGGGTACTTACATCTGGATGATATGCTGACTCTGACAGGGCTCGGAGAAATATAGTCCCCGCTTTAGGCTCCAAAGAATGTATTGGCCGTACATGCAGGATATACTTAGTACAGCCGGAGGGGGGAAACCAAGGGAAAACAGGATTAAACCACATAGATAAAAGCCACATATCGTATCCGAGCTATCCAATTCAAATTTGCGCCGTGGTGGAGGAGGTGGTGACGTGAATTGTACCCTTTGCAAAAGTCGGGGAGTCGAGGTCGATGGCATCCGACTGCCAAACACGGGAGGGTAAGAACTGCGGCGGCGGCAAAATGCGAAGCGAACCTTTTCACGGTGAGTGTATCTGATCATCGAGACGCCGCCGTGATTGGTGCTGTCTCCCATGCGCGAAGCTTGTCCCGAGGTGGACCTCACCGAGTTGCGGGCGTTCAGCATTGCAACTGTCGGGATTTAATTTGATCAGTCACTCAGTTGGACAACCAGTTTGGGGACTCGGGGGAAGAAAACTTACAGAACGTATTGACATACAATTTTGTTGTGTTGATGTCGTGGGGGGAGTCAGATGCAGGCCACAGGTGATCGAATGAAAGCACGTACGAACGGCGAGCCTATGGAGGACATTCCTGAGAATACAGCGTTGAAACAGTCAAAAGCAGACCCACCAGTACAGATGATTCGATGTGGCGAAGAACATGACTAGAAGAAGAATCTGCGCAGCAGTGACCAGGATTCCGCGGTTGACGAAGAGATGCATGATGTGTTTAAGCATGGACGAGGTCCTACATTAATGTGCTGAGTTAAATCAAAGTTTTAATTGAAAATGTTTAGACGTACCGATTGATACCCGTATCCGCCGCCTTCAAAAACGTACACATGGCAATGGTGGCTACAATGTCCGCAGCAGCGCCGAATCCCTTTGAAATACCCGCGAGAATCTTGCAATGATCATGCGGTCAGTCGATACAAAGTTGGGTCAAATTTTATGGCTCACAGCGAAGGTATGATTGCGGTTTGCGAAGATCTCGTGCGGAAAAATGGACATGATGATGGCACATCCTGCGAATCACATGAGCATTCACAGACCAGTTTGGTGTGTGGAGGAATATCACCGATACCGCCGGCTGTATAGGCGTTCAAGTTCATAAATCAGGAAAACACTTATAAATTCAATAAACGACTGACCGAGCCCAATTACCGCCAATGTCACCTTGGTAGAGAGACGGAGTCAGTTGTGGCGGAGACACACATTGTGGAAGTGACGAACCACAAATCCGTTAGCCACTCTTGCTATGAGCCCTTCGCGCCGAACTGTAGCGCCGACCAATGCATCAGCAATAGCTTTAGCAAATAAAATGTCTTACTCATGAAGAGCTGGAAGGCGAAGTACATCTGCGATCTGCGTCACAATGAGGAACGGCAGGGGCATGTCGAAAGGCAGTGTGAACGAACGTGAATGTGAGGAGGGCGGAGATCAAGCACTCGACCGTGAGCTCCCTGGAAGGCCAATTAGTTATAACAAAAGATGGGACAGAATATATTCCGGACATACGTCGTGACTGCATTGAGGGGAGCGAAAGACCCAAAATGCGGCAGCATCTAGCAATACGTCGCGTCAGTGTACGAAAACAACTGGAAAAAATCCGCTGACGTAGTAATACATGCTCTGCGAGATCAGCGCCATAGACACGAAATCCAGTGTGCTGCGAGACGTCAAGTATTCATTGCTGATACGAGCAACAGAACGCTTACAGCATTCCGGCGGCCTGAGGGGCGACGATACAATAAGTCAGTCGGCCGTCGTGAAACTTGAACAGTGTAGACTGACCAGGAGCCAGATCCAGAGCTTGTCATTGTACCGAGTAAAGTACAAGTATCCTTGAAGGATGCTGACGCCGCACAGTCTGGATAAAGTGAGTACTCAGCAAGTTCAGGCGCCGCGGCAACGATCTCAACAACCACGAACATCAAGGCCACGCAAAATCCTGCCCAATCACGAAATTTAGTGCCGCTTCGACTCGAATGAAAATCAACTCACCCCAGAAAACTGGACCAAAAAGTTGGGCGAAGGAGGGACTGCCCACTGCAGCGTCCAGGATGTTTGGGTGGGGGGACATGGTGGAAGGAGAATTGCAATTGCCGGGTGAGGTAAGTAAAAGACGCGGCGCATTGCCGTACAAAAAAACTAGCTTTTATATTCAATGGTATCGGCATTGGGCGGACCCACAGCGACAAGTACCGCATGATCGATGATCGAAGATGAACATAGACCAACAGTCATTTCCGAACAAATCAGTTGGCTACCTTATCAGCCAACGATGACCGTAACACCACAGGAACAAGGGAACCTGATAGCTCGACAGTATGGGCGAGAACAGTGAGCGCAACATGTATGGCGGTATTGATAAGAGATTGTCATTATAATTCCTCCCGCACCTCGTCGTGCATGATGCTGCCAAGCTGCTGCCTCAGTCAGAACCACGATATTTCGCGTGCATACTTGCAACCCCGATAAGGAGCTCGAGGTGGATATAATGCGCAATTTTGGGTTCGACCTTTCGGTTCGAACCTGAACTGAACCGAGGTGAACGCGAAGTTCGGGGAATTGATGTCTTGATCACGGCCGAACCTAATGCGGCTTTCCGCGCTAAATTTCCCAAATTTAACTATCAATGTCCTAATGGAAGTATAGTCTGTTGCGGACGTAAGATTCACACAATATACAGCCCCCTCAAAATTGTATTCCGGAAGCAGCTTAACGACGCCTGATCATCATTTCCGCTGGAACGACCGTGTAAATACTGTTTGCATAGACTCATATGCTTCGTTGACGCTCACAAAACACCGACCGCCCTCCGCCGGCTTGCCACTGTCATTGGAAGCGGCAAGACGCCTGATAGGGGCACGACAAGCACAGCCCGATGATGGATTGACGTGAGATTTCTCGGCATCTCAGAGATTAAATACTCAGGATGCAATCGAACTGACTTACCGATTCCCAGAAACCGTAGCAACTCATAAACATGGCTCAATTTCACAAGTGTGTCTCCATATCCACGATTCCCGATTTAATACCTGTTGGTTGACTTGCGCCCCAGGGAACCAGAATTCGATACCCTTCAGCTGCACGCCGGCGGAGCACCTGACCCGACGACCAACGCGCGCGCTACACCGATCTATGCGACGACCAGCTATGTCTTCAACAACACCGAAGTGCGCCACGATTCTGTTCCAATTTTATTGCGCTCAAAATTTGGCAAAACAGCATGCCGGCGATTTGTTCGCACTCCGGCAGTTTGGGAATATCTACAGCAGAATCATGAGTGAGTTCCGGGTCTCTTGGGTGAATAATTGTCAGTGACTGAAGACGATTAAGATCCCACCGTCGTAGGTGGCCTCCCTCTGTTCTTGATTCACTGAAAAAAACCCTCCTGCAAAGGATGTTTTTGAGAAGCGTATCGCTGCGCTAGAGGGAGGTGCTGCTGCCGTTGCCACAGCATCAGGACAATCCGCCCAGTTTCTCACCGTTGCCTGCATCGCTCGACCAGGACAGAACATCGTCGCATCGTGAGTGATGATTCTTATGTTCACTTGCACCACGATTAACGAGCGGCCATCTCAGTTCCCACTTATACGGCGGGGTATACAATAATCACTATTAAACTTGAGACCTGTTTAAGCTGACCTCCTCGTTCCAGACTTTCAACCAATTCAAAGGCACGTCAGCGTTTTTCATGCTTTCCAACCCGCTGAGGGGAATCTATATCGGCAGTAACCTTCCCAACCTTCGGCGTCAACGTGAAATTTGTATCCTCCACCGACCCACAAGCGTTTGCGGCCGCGATAGATGAGAACACCCGGGCAATTTTCGTTGAAATCATAGCGAATCCCAAATACACGCTCTTCAACATCCCGGAACTTGCCAAGGTAGATTTGGGTGTCTCGTTGTCGGAGTGTTACAGCATTGACCTGTGGTTGGTAGGTCGCGCATGCAGCCAAAATCCCGCTCATTGTGGATAATACCTTCGGCATGGTCAGTGAATGGATTATTGAACCCCGCAGTCGCTGACCATCTCCAGGCTGGTACGATTCCTCGAGATTAAATCCGACCTATTAATCTACATAATTTAACCACAGGGTATCTGATTCGGCCTATCAAGTACGGCGCGGATATCGTTGGTTCGTTCTCATCGTATTCTCGCATGAGTATGTTGTTTAAACTCTGCGCAGTGGAAAGTGCCACGAAGTGGATCGGCGGGGCACGGAACGACCATCGGCGGCATCGTCGTCGTGCGTTCTTCTTTTTGCGCCCTGTCTGGTTTAATTTCATGTCTCTGATTTGTGCAACCGACAGGATTCCGGTCAGTGACTCCTTGACCCCCACAGTCGTTACATACTCACACGGAGAGTAGGAAAATTCGACTGGGCGGGGTCCGGCAAGTTCCCTATGTTCACTGAGCCAGCTGAGGGATATCACGGGCTTCGGTTCACCGAAGCGTTCGGTGCAGTCGCATTCGCACTCAAGATCCGCGTGGAGGTGAGTTCTTTTTGCTATGAGACTGAGTCAGTCGCTCATCGGATATTTTCTTCTGTGTGTAGTTGCTCCGTGACCTTGGACCGGCGCTAAATCCATTTGGCGCGTTCATGCTGCTGCAAGGACTGGAGACGCTCAGTCTGCGCGGTCAGAGACACTGCGATAATGCTCTGGCGCTCGCAAAGTGAGTCCTGGTCTCCCAGAGGAACGCGTGAAGTTTTTACTTGACCAAGGTGGCTCGAAAAAAATCCCCGAGTGAAATGGGTTTCATACCTCGGTCTCCCAAGCCACGAGTCGAACGCCCTTGCGCTGCAACTTATGAGACCGAATGCGTTCGGCGGGGTCCTCAGCTTCGGAGTTCAGGGGAACGCGGATACTGCGAAGAAAGTCATCGACAACTTGAAGCTCGCTAGTCATCTCGCGAATGTTGGTATGTGGACGTCCCCACGCGGAATAGTTTCTGGGTTCATTTTGTTTGCAGGCGACGCAAAGACTCTTGTGATTCACCCAGCTTCCACAACTCATGCCCAGCTCACGGAGGAGGAGCAACTGTCCACGGGCGTCACCCCGGATATGATTCGCGTGAGTGCAGATCACTATCTTCTTACGGAGCTGAATGAACATGCCCAGGTCTCCGTCGGGATCGAGGACGTATTGGACATCATTGCTGACTTTGACGCGGCGTTGAACATCGCAGCAGCGAAGTTGTAGAGGCACATTGAAAGATCATTGGTGTATACCCTAGTGGATGTATATTTTCAGACTCGCAATCTCATCTCGGAAGGAAGAAACGCGTGAAAGACCCCCTTGAACGATCTCCGAGGTTGTTTCCCGTCTTCGACTATCTTCAGACTATCCTCTACGTTAGCTGTTCATCGCGAGCGGACTGGCAAGAAGTCAACCGGGGGAGTCAATATAATCCAGGAATGAAGATGCTAGGAAAACTGGCCATGGCCTGGTGACCGATCGTCAATTCACGGCGGGACTGGAGGTTTTAGGCGGCAGACGCGCAGTGACGCGCCACTGGCGTGGTGTTGACGCGGCATTTGTTTAACCAACATTTGGGGGGTTTTTCATGTCTCTAAACAGCTTGCGGAAACATCGCTGATGGATACGGGTTGAGATTTGGCATGCATAGGCGGATAGTCTGCCTGAGATGTAAGATTTTTGGGATGAACTGGGTACGTAAGTTATTGAACTCAACAGCGGCACTCTCGGGAGCATACGACAATCATCTAGAAAGTCTCTGGACAGCTCAAAATGATATTATCTCCTCCTACTTCCCAGTCAAGCACAGCGTTGATGCGCGCCAACGCCGCGTTAGTGCCGCTTCACTGCATTTCAACGCCGCGTCCCTGCCGCGTCGCATACCAAATAGCTTATAATTAGCAGGTAGTCAAGGCAGATTTGGAGCCTGCTGCGTTGAAGAGATAGTCGACCGTCAACCCATGAAAGGTTTCTATTTGTGCATATTTGAGCCCCAAATCAGACGCGCTGCTATCACGTGAGGGGCCTCGCCCATTGCCGATAATTTGCCGACGCATCGGACACGTCCTCTTACTGCTACTCCATCCATTCAAGCGCAGAAGACGTCATGAAAGAAGCGACAGAGATATTCTTCACTCAGTACGTCTCTCTCCCAACACATCTGCGTTAGTCCCTACAGTTGCCACCCTAGCCGCGGTGGCGACCGACTTTTTGACGCTGATGAATTTGCGGCAGCGCATGCGTATGCGTCATGCGACGTACTACGAGGAGGCACACAACTTAGTTGGACCCGAATCCCCACTTCCGGTGATAAGATGAGCCACCGTATTCAAGCTTTACCTCAGCCTACAACCCTTCAAGCATACAAATCGAATGCTGTCTCGGAATGTCCAGATTCAGATGTCTACGACGCGCGAATCAACTTGAGCTTGTACGCAAGATTTCTTTATTTCTTTACCTTCAGTGGGCTCACCGCAGGCCCTCGGGTGGCCAGAAGAGATCGATTAGCTGCATCGGGTCAACTACTATGAATTCTACCTGGCAAGTGTACCCTCGCGGTGCCGTTCACCAACTTTTTAACCCAACATAGACTGGCGCAATTGGATACTCGACATCTCCGACGTCAGATTCTTGATCTCGTCCGGCCTGTACCGTGCGTACGAGAGCTTTGAATCCCTGGGCAACTTAAGAAGTGTGGGGATCTGTTGCGTTGCTTCCGTTCTTTCGATATTCTCTTTGATTTCTTCTCACATCATTTTCCGGGCATATTTCAACTCTCTCTGAATCTCCGCAGGGAGCTGCGAAAGGTGCGTCTTTTCCTGTGGAACTCCGTGTTTGCGTGAGGGGTGGAAGGAGCGCAAGCAGCTCCATAAATGCCGGAAGGTGCAGTGTGCGCATTTCCTTTTCCTGGATATGAAGGCTCGCCTTGAAATTTCGTCAAATTCACTGAGCGGTGAATTGATTTGTAGGGCGATAATAACGGGCGCTTGGTTTTGGGCTTCTCAGGCTACGACAGCCGGCGACAAAAAAAAACTGGCTCAAGGTCTCCGAGTTTGTAACGGTCAAATATCTCAATCATATTTCCTCGTAAACAGCTCTCTAAACCCTTTGTTTCAACGATACGTCTACGCGTCATCCACAATGTCCATTGTATTTCCGCCCACCTCCTTATTGAATCGAGGATGTCCTATTTGGAGCTGTATGGAGGAGCGCCGGGTATGTATCCGAATCCTCCCTTTTTATGACTGCGTCCTCGGCTAGTGAGTTTACGATTAACCGGTCATTCAATAAGCTAACGGACGTGGTTTATGGATACATCGAGGTTCATTGCGTTACAGGCAAGATTCTCCGGGGTACAACTCTCCGCGCTCGAATTACAGGATAGTAAGTTAAAGGTGGCGGAGAATCTTTTGTTCCGTTTCAGTTTTCCCTCCCCCCCCCAGGTTCACGGCGCAGCATAAAATATTCACCGCATGCACCAACGGAGTCGGACCCGGGGAGTCGAACAACCGTGCTTCGAGCTATGTATGTATAGTACTGGGATGCTGGGACGAGGTCTCACCGTGTTCCATACACCACGCCCGAGTAATTGACCTGTCCCATTGTCAATTATGTAACTAGGCGAGTTGAAAAGACTGCCGTACCTAGATGCGGCAAGTCGAACCAGAATCTCTTCTGTCATCAGGCTCTTCAAAAGCGTTGCCCAATTAAATCTCACATGTGAGTCGAAATCTGTGGAATGGATGTAGTTCAGCAGCGTAGCGTAGCAGGGCATCCTGACAAATTCATGTGCAAGTCAACGTTGAACAATGAACATAGAATTCAACCATTATGTATCCCCGCGGCTGTTACTCCGACTCTCAAACTCGGATCGGAGGCATATGTACTCCGACGGGATGCCCGAATTGAGGCTGAGTCGGGCGCGATGTATTGATTCACTTCTTTTGTTTCCCCGTACACACCTCCTGCTCGGACGTACCCTCGAATAAATCTATCTTCACGATTCCCATGCCCTACACAGAATAGTACAGCTAGTACTCCCCCGATTCCCATGTCCATGTGCCATGCAAATAATATTTACGTCCCATTTGGTGCTTCCCCTGCAAGCTCTCATTGAAAGCCCCCACCCCAAAGACGCGCAAAATGTGGCTTGGGACTTCCCTCGCACACACTTCTTGCAACATTTCATGGAGGCCTACGTTCACACTTCAACAGTGGGAAATTTTCGGTACACATGCTGGCCGATCTGAGACCACCAGCGGCTTTTCCCCCGCGGGCCGTTTCAAAGAATCGCTTCGTCTTTTTGAGTAATCACAACTGTTCTACTCGCTGCGGCACGTTGAAAAATTTCAAACAAGCTCCCGGATGCCCAAACAAACGCGGAGCGGGAGCTCAGGCGGTGATGTATTCGCGGGGGCCAAAATCGAAGCAGATGTTTACTTGCTGCGGCATGTTGAGAAATCTTAAAGGAGATCCCGGATACTGAGATAGATGCGGAGCGGAAGCTCAAGCGGTAATATATTCACGGGAACCCATAGATTTATATACTCGCTGCGGCCTGTTGAAATCTTACAAACGTGCGCCCGACGTCCTCGATGTCTGCCATCTTGGGCCTCATGTAGGGTTGATCTGCTTTCAGTCCGGATTTCCACCAGCCGTTCATTTTGTACTTTTGTCCTCTGAAGCAGGATGCACTTTCGGGATGTCAAATTGACACTCTGAATTAGGAAGAAGGGTGAGAAGGCAGAAACCAGCACCGTGAATAATACTCGTAAGGAAGCTGGCGGTGTCCGTAGACCACGTCGGATTTCCAAGATTGTTGGATTTTTTGTTCAATGCGAGTTGAGTGATGAAAGGCAGCGGAAGAGTAAACTCCGCACGCGTTCCTACGAGCCGACAACTCCATATTCCGACGTGTGATGTTAGTGGGCTGTTGACATATTGTTCATTGCAAATCCAAACAAGTTGAGAAAGGCGCAGAAGAAAGTTATCTTCCAACTAGACACGGGTGTGGGACTCGAAGCCCAACGCCGATCAGCGAGTTACCAACTGCATTTCATACGTCTCCGACTTTCGAGGATGACCGCTGTGTCCCGCACACAACGCTCGATTACCCTGTTTGCTGAATGGCTGGCTGGCAAGATGTCAATCGGGGGATAAGAGGTCCGGGTAATCTAGACAAAATTACTTACATACATGTACCCGGTGTCGAAGTTGGCTGTGGAGAGATATTTTGAAAGACAATTGAATGTCAAAGGAGACTCGCCGCCACGCCCGATCAACCTGTCCGTTGAATGGCTAGCTAAACGTCAATGAAGTGATGATCAGTGCGAGATCGCTTGCCGATTTTTTCGGAGCATGTTCCGACTCACCTTGGATAATCATAAAAGATGAGACTGGACAGTAAATGATGGCAGACAGTTACATCCGGACGTGGGGAGTCGAACCCCATGTTGGGAGTTACTCGATCGAAGTCTCATGGTGTGCCCTGAACGACGCCAGATCCACTTGCCGGTCTAATATTTGGTTAGAACGGAATGCAAGACTTGCGTAGGTTGTGGATTAATGTTGAATCGAGCCGGGAGCCGCGGCTTATCCCGTTCCCTTTAAATCTGGGAAAATCCGGCCGGCCGGTGTAATGCATGCTAGGACAACGTAGGGTGAGATGCGCAGATGAAGAACAATATGTAAAGTTTGCTCTAGTTGTATGGGCGCGGGAGTCGACTCATCCCGTGCGGGGAATTACTTGAAGTGACCTCAACTGATGAACTTGTCTGCTGAACGGCAAACTGAACGTCAATCGAGGGCGGATCATCTCAGAAAAAGAACGGCTGGCGGGCTAGACGCCAATCGGGCGGATAATCTAGACAAAATTACTTACATCCATGTACCCAGTGTCGAAGTTGGCCATGGAGAGCTATTTTGAAGGACGATTGAATGTCAACGGAGGCTCGCTGTGCTCCGTCTACCCCGCCGCCCGATCACCTGTCCGTTGCATGGGTAGCAAAACGTCAATGAAATAATGATTAGTGCGAGATGACCTGCCGATTTTTTCGGAGCATGTTTGACTCGCTATCGCACATAGAAACGCCCCGTGTCGGTGGCCTGTTGGATATTCAGAGAAAGTGAGGCTGAAGAAAATGGGGTGGGAGACTGTACATGCGGACGTGGGGAGTCGAACCCCATGCTCGATCGAAGTCTCACTGTGTTCCCTGCACCATGCTGGTTTCACTTGCCGGTTGAATACTTGGTTAAAACGGAATGCACTTGTTTAAGTTGGGGATGAATGTTGAATCGAGCTGAGCGGCGGCGGATCCTGTTACCTTTGAAGTTAGGAATTATGTGAGATGCGTAGATGGAGGACAAGAATGAAGATCTGCTCCAGCCGTACCGTCGGCGGACCCCATGCAGGGAATGAACTCACCTGTCCACGCCCGATGAACTTGTCTGCTGAACGGCAAACTAAACGTAAATCGAGGGCGGATCATCTCAGCAAAAATATATACATACCCGCTATCGACTCGGAATCAGGCCTTGGCCGTCGAACGCCATCCTGCGAGCTATTCAGTATTAGTATAACTCGCAAAAGAAGGAAGGCGCGCCGTGAAGAGTACACTAGGCCTGATTCCTTGTGCTGATTTTTTGTTAAACCTGAAACGAACGGTGAGAAGGGTATGGACCCGGTGTCGAATTTCCCGCGCAGAGTCTGCCACCTATTTTGAAGGACAATTGAATGTCTAAGGAGCCCGATCACCTGTCGCCAGCAAGACGTCAATGAAATAATGATCAGATTTTTTCGGAGCATGGTCCGATTCGCTCACATAGACAACGCCCGTCTCGGCGGCCTGTTGTTCAGAGAATGCGAGACTTGACAGTAAACGCTGGGAGACTGTTACATCCGGACGCGGGGAGTCGAACAATGTTCTGCGAGTTACTTGCGTTGAACTCTGCGGTCGAACAAGTCTCACGATGTGCCACACACTACGCCCGATTCACTTGCTCGTTGAATATTTGGTCGAAACTGAAACCACTCCCCGCGGATCGGATGTTGAATGATTGAACCTGGAGCCGTGGCGGATCACGTTGCCTTTGAAGCCAGGAAAATCCGGCCCGCCGTCTAATGAATGCTAGGACAACGTAGGTGAGATGCGCAGATGAAGGACACGATGGAAAATCTGCTCCAGTTGTGCGGTCAACCCGTGCAGGGAATTAACTCAGTCGACCTCAGCTTTAACCTGTCTGTTGGATAGCATAGTAAATGTCAATCGAAGGCGGTTCCACTCAGCAAAAGATATATACACACCCGGGATTCGAGCCTTGGGAGTCGAGCTGTTCCTTATGCCTCGTAAAAGAATGAAGGCGTGCCGTTACCAGTACACCAGGCCCGACTCCGTTAGCTGTTTTTTTTTTGTTAGACCTGAAACAAACAGTGAGAGGGATATATTTATACTGAGGCGCGCGGCCACTTTCCGCAGTGCTGCCGTACACGGTACACCAACGCCCGACGGACTATGGGTAGCGGCCGTCCGCTTGGGCAGAGGTCGACTTTTACAGCCTAATGGGCGCCAGAACCTATTGCTCGAGTCCACGGTCCAGACGGATATGTGGCGTCCTGACTCCTAACCCCCAAGGCTTCCAATGCCGCGGAGACATCGTTTTTCACAACCCATGTCAATGTACAGGAGGTATTTTCCCCGGCTCCGGGTCGAGGGCGTAACAGCATGAAGCAAGGAAGGAAGAGTTCATTTCCGTGCATAGAGGACGGCTCGGGAGTCGTCGGTGAGCGGAAAAGGCAGGGCGGGCCCAGCCGGGCCGGATGCCTTGACGACATCGTGATCCCAACGCGACAATAGAAGCCCGTGTGGCAGCGGCCTTTCTTCCTTTCTGCGTTATCCCGTCTTGCTGCTGTTATTCTTCTCTTTCATGCCCACTTGTCCTTGACTGGATATAACTGGGGCACCGGGGCACGGAGGCGCGGTATCTCCGGCACCTGGCCTGGATCGGAACTCAGCGCTTTTTACTCCACGACTGTCTTCGCTACGACTACCCTCGCTGGACGACACTAGAGAACGACGCGCGCGCATGCTTATGACGAGGGAGAGAGACAAGTCTGTGGAGGACGAGAAGGACAGAACGAAGCGCAGGGATTCGAAGAAGCGGTCAGAGCGGGAGACGCAGAAGGATTCAGATCGTGACAGGGAGAAGGAGGGGCGGAGGCGCGAGCGCAGGGAGTCAGAGCGGTCAGGCAAGTCTTCGAGAGACGCGGAGCGCGAGAGGGCGAAGGATTTGGAGCGCAGGGAGTCGCGCAAGACGAGGGGTACCGACAAGGACAAGCCGAAGGACAAGAAAGCCAAGGAAGCAGCAGCATACGGCCCCGATTTCTTGCGTGCCTTCGCCAAAGCCAACTCCGTCTCGAGTGGCAAGGACTCGCACTTCGATGTCATCACGGGCGAGGACGCGGAGAAATTCACGAGGCGATTCGTTAGGTGCGCCTTTACTCGTCCGTGACTTGAAAAATATGAATCTGATAAATGCTGGATGCTCGCAGGGAACATGCGGACGCGGACGCCGCCATTCTCCCATCGGGCGCCTTTGCCACCGCCAAATCCGCCGACTCGCACGCAAGTCAGGGTAAAATGCGCTCCCTCGCGCTCGACACCGCGACCGCCTCCGACAAACTGAAGCAGTCCAACTCCGCGCGCCGCATTCTCCCGCCCGTCGTGTTCGCGCTCCCGCGTAGCGCGGTGGGCGACGCGGGCAGGAAGGTCGTGGATTTTTATATGAGCTGGCGGGGGAAGACGGTATGTCTTGTTTCTTCGTTTTTCGTTTCTTCTTGTCTTTTGTCTTCTCTTCTCCGGGCGGGGGGAGACGATTTCAAATTGCATACTGCTATTCCACTCAAGGAACGTCACTAACACGTTCTTTCTATGCGACAGAAAACCCACCCACTCAAAGGCGGCGAGCGCCGGACGGGCTTCCTCGACGCGGAGTTCAAACGCGTGCGCGAGACGCTGGATGGGGAGTGGAAGAGGGCGAGGTGCGTTTGCTTTTTCTGCTCTCCTACTCCCTCCCTCACCCGTTCCCTTCCTCTCCTCCCCTCACCCGCTCTTCGCTGCTGTACTCCCTCTGCCTTCCTCCTCTTTCCCTCCTACCCCGTTTTGCCTCCCCTCCCCTCTTGCTTCTCCCTTTCTCTCCCCGCGTTAACCCACGCCTTTCTCTCCCAGCCGCGCGCTCAGGAACGGCTTCTCCGGCACAGGCGACGATGACGGCGGTGGGCCGACGGCGTTGGGTGCGTGCTTGTCTTTTGACTTCGGATTTCGGATTTGGGCGGGCGTGCGCGGGACGCGGAGGAGTGGGCGGGCGTGGGGAGGCGTGGGTGGGGGACGCAGGCGCGTACGCGGGGAGTCGTGGGCGTGCGTGCGGATAGGCAGAGAAGGGGACGCGGGGAGGCGTGCGTGCGTGGGGGGACGCAGGGGTGTGGACGCAGGGAGTCGCGGGCGTGTGGACAGCGATAGAAGGGGACGCGGGGAGTCGTGCGTGGGTGGGGGACGCAGGGGTGTGGATGCAGGGGTGCGGACGGGGTGGTAGTCTCGGGCGTGGATCTCCTGCGGAGAGACGCACGGCGCCGGGGTTTCCGCCCTCGCTAAGGCCGCGGGCGTTTGGGATGTCGGCGTCGCCTTTCGCAGCGGGTACACGTGTGCTGCACGGGGCCGGACGTGCTCGTTCTGGGCGTGGAGCGGGATATGAGGCGCAGATGGTCGGGAGAGCGGGGACGGGGACGCGCGTACATCTCCTTCGAGGGGATACGGGATGGATGTATACGCGGTGGTAGACGAGGCGCCTTTTGGGCAGGAGGTACATGACCGGGAGTGCGTGGCGGCGGATTTCGTACTCACCACTCGTGTGGCGTCTGCCTGCCTCGGTGTCGTTGTGGACGGTGTACACTCTCGCCTCCGCATCCCCGTGTCCCACCCCCTCTTGTCCGTGTCCCTTGTCCCTCCTCATTCGCTCTTTCTTCTCCCTCTCCTTCACCGAACGCTAACCCGCCACTCACAGCACGCGCCCCGACGGACCCGCAAGCTCCGCCGCGCCTGTCGCCGCTGCTCGCGGCGTATGCGCGCGAGGAGCAGGAGAGGGAGGAGCGGAGGAAGGTGGAGGGGAAGAATGCGTGAGTCGATCTCGTTTCGCGTTAGATGCGGAGGGCGGTGTGCGTTAGATGCGGAGGAGGGGCGGGGCTCGGCCCGTGCTTGCGCAGCGCGAGGGCGTGGAGGCGCGCGTCGCACTGCTCTTCCTCGCATCCGGCACAGAAGCGGCGCGCGCGGGCCGTCGCGTCCTTCGTCCTCCGCGACTCGTCCGCGCCCCCACTGCATCCACCCCTCCTCTTCCCCTTCCTCTTCCCCTCCCCCCGCCACACCTCGCTTACTTACCACCCTCCCCAGCCGCCCATCGTCTACGCCGCCCACGACGCGCGCCGCCTCCGACCCGCTCCCGCCGCCTTCGTCCTTCCCGATCAACCTCGAGCGCCCGCCGCTGGCGCAGCACCGCGGGAGCGTCGACAGCCTGACGAGCGTGACGAGTCTGCCGCTGCTCGGGATGGTGCGCGGCGTGCCGGTGGGGAATCGGGGTGCGTTTTCTGTGCTGGTTTCTCGCGCGGGGTGGCTTTGGCTGCAGTTTGCAGGGAGGGGAGTGGGGAGTGGGAAGTGGGGAGCCGGAGGGAGGGGAGGAGGAGGAGGAGCAAGCGAGATGGTGGCGGGCGTGGCGCCGCGGAGGCTGTGGCTTGTGTGGGGAGCGGGGCGAGCAGGAGAGGCGAGGGCCACACTGCGTTCTGTGCCCGTCCGTGGCTTCATGCTCTAGCTCACGGCCTCGTGGGCGAGGAGAGGGGAGAGGTGTAACGAGTGGGAGAGCGACGAGGAAGAGGAAGGGTGGTGCCACAGTGGGGCTCTATTGCGGCGGCGGGCAGCGGGCAGCGGGCGGGGGGACGACCAGGTCGTTCTGCGCTCGCTCGTGGAGAGGAGCGTGTGTGCGTGCATGGTGGGGATGTGCGAGTACCGCCTATCTGCGTCGATGGCGGAGATGGTGCGTCGCGGAATGTGGAGGAGGGGCGCCGCTGGGGGCGAGCGTGGACGTCCTAGACCGGGAATGCAGCCCTGCTGGGGAGCGAAACGAGGTGGCGAGTACTTGGCGTCCTCCCGTCGCCATGGGCGTAGATTGAGCGGCACGAGGCTACAGCGTGGCCGGCTGTCCTGTCTTCGCGTTAACGTCTGTGCGCGTCCCCACCGTTTCCGCTGGGTCATGCGTTTCGTCGACTCGCACCATCCCCTTACCTTCTGTCGTTTTCACGCTTCCACGACATGCTGATTCGTTCCCGTCCCTACAGTGCCGTTGCGGGTGACGAATCCGGGTGATAGGATGTCCATGTACGTGCCCTCCCTTGCCTTGCTTTGTTTCCCGTCCTTCTCCCGTTCTTCTGCTCTCTTTCCTTTCGCCGCGGCACGACGCATTTCCTGCATTTCATTCTACGTCGCGCCGTGTGCCCCACGCGTGACTCAGTGGATTACCTTTCTGCGCAGGCGGGCCTGCGCGCGCTTAGATTGCTGCAATCACATCTTTCATATATCACACCCATCTCCGCTCCTCTTTTACCTTCGATACTTTTCCTCGTTACCCTCATACTCTTCCCCCCTCCCCACGTTTCCATCATCATGGCCTCCGTGTTTCCCATACGTATGCTGAGACTGACGCCGTGTTGCCGCAGGTCGTCAAGCAGTGGTGCGTCGTGCGCCGCAACTGTGGCGTCACCAACTAACCCACGGCTTCTCTACCTAGGCTCGGTCGTCGAGGTCCCAAAGCCCAAGCTGCCCCGCAGCTCGCCCCTGCGGGAGGGCGTCGCATTCGACGTGCCGGACTCGGACGACGCGGAAGGTGAAGGCGACGATGTACACTTTGGCAAAACTGACTGGATCTGCGCAGGCGCGAGTTTGAATGCGGCGAGGGTGCACAGGGTGTCGCTCCCGGGGCGTACCGCGTCGGACAGCAGCGGTACAAGCAGTACTGGCTCGAGCCGGAAGAGCAAGCACAGTAGGAAACAGGAGAGGCGCGAGGAGGAGCGGGAGAAGATCCTCATCGTCCTTTTGGACGAGAAGGAGAAGGAGAAGGACAAGCTAGATGACAGCGCGACGTGGCACGGGTGCGTCTCCCTTGTTCTCTGTGTACATACCGCCACGTAATTGACCACGTTCTCCCTCTCGTAGTCTCGAGCGCCGACTTTCCACACGCTCGTCCCGCAAGCCCTCGCCCCCTGGCTCCGTACACGACTCGCCGTGGAGGGGCCTACTGGCGGACCTCGACGAAGATATCACATATATCGGCACGCCCGACCACTCCGACTATTACTCCGACTCGGACGAGGACTCGGACGAGCAGGACGCCAACTGGGGGCGCCGCAGCGGCGCAGTCATGCCAATCAAGACTCTGCTCTCCACGATGGGCTACCTTACGCCGGAGGCCGCCGTCCTCGGCGGCACGCCCTCGCCGTACGGATCCTACGCCCCGCTACCTACGCCGTACAACAGCCCATACTCCCCAGCCGCCAGCGCCCATCTCGCGGCGTACTCGTCACCGTACGTCGCGCCGCTGCAAAGCTCCCCGTACCACTCGCCGTACCCGGCACAGATGCAGCTGCAGCCACCGAGCCGGCCTCATACGCCCGTGACTCATTTTCCTGGCGGGACGCCGCAACAGGCGCTTGCATGGTCGAGCCCCGGCGGCGCAGGGTACCCGCACACGGCCTACGCGAGTCCGGCGCCGGCTGGGTATGCCAGCCCATATGCGTCTGCGAGTCCGGCGGTGGGGTACGCTAGCCCGTATCCTGCCCGCCAGCCCGGCGGTGGGATACGCCAGCCCGTATGTGCCCGCGAGCCCGGCGATGGGATACGCAAACCCCGCAGGCGGCTTCCAGAGCCCTGGGGAGCTATATTTGAATCTAGCCGGGTATACGAGCCTAACTATATTCTTCTCTTAGTTGGGTACCCAACTAACACCGCCACCTGTCAGTTAAGTATTTGTTAAGTATTTTAGTTGGGTATTAAGGTATTGATTTGGGTGTTCTTTGGATTATTTTTGGATTTTAGTTGATTAAGTTATTTTAGTTGGGTATTAAGGGGTCTTAGTTGGGTATTAAGGTAATTTAGTTGGGTATTAGTTACGTCGATTAGTTTTTAAATAGCGTCGTGGGAAAAAAAAAAAAAAAAAAAGGTGAAACTAGTGAATAAACTCACCTAATAAAACTCAGAGGCAACCTCAGTCTTTCGTTCATAGGCGATGATGATGATGATGACGATTCATTTTGGTTACTGTAAGTGGCCGGTAATGGTCAGTACAGCAGTACCCAGGCACGGGTAACTGGTAGTTGTTGGGTGAAGGTCTATTGTTGGGAGACTGGTAGGTCAGATGAAAATGAGTTGAGTCATTGAATGGAAAAGGTTGGGTGTCGCGAGTCGTATGTGATGATCGCGTGAGTGTTGGATGGGGAGCGAAGTGGTTTTTCTATTTAGGATTCTGAGAGTATGATGTATTAGAGAGGGAAACGAGAGAGAGGAAGAAAGAAAAGGAGACTATGTTACTCAAATCGGCCCATGGTTTTGACGAATTTACTGAGCACCTTCGGGGTGGAGACGAGGGGGGCAACATGGAGGGAGACGCACTGGAGGCCCGCGGACCTTGAGGCTGCGTAAAGGGGTTGACGCGCAGGTTCTGAGGATTGACATTCCAGGAGAAAATGTGCGCGCATCTCGAAAGGATCACCGCAGACTTGGCTCGGTTGGCATTGAGT